>CM074755.1:5195847-5338347 GCA_037367245.1 Phrynocephalus guinanensis
TTTCATTCGCTCCTTGAACCCGTGCCGTCTTGTGTGCGGCAGGAACCTAAGTGTTGTTGTGGTGGAAATCTCCTGGAAAAAGATGATGGGCAGAGGCTAAGCCAGGACAGCATCATAACTGTGCCTGATCTTTCCCAAAGTAAAATTGTTTTATTTTTAAAACACGTGCAAATCGCCCCTAAGTCTGTTTGGGAGACACCGGTACTGCTTTGAAATTTGATAAATACAAGGTGGTCTAGTTACAAACTTGTGTCACTCCATTAAAGACACCTGAACTCTTAGCCTTTTATTGCATGTCTGATAGCTGGCACCGTTCATTAGCCATATATTTTTGTAGGTATGTTATTTCTGAAACAAGTGTGGTCTCACCATGGGGACAAATCATGGGAATTGGTCAGTTTTATTTGCATACCGGCACCTTGTTTCCAACAACGGTGCAGTGTGTCTTTTTTCTCCAAAGTTCCTAGGTATGGTTTGCTAAAGCTGTTTCGATGTGCATTTATTGGTTAATAGATGCCCACCTTTTCGCACATGGTACTACTTGGCAAGAATAAACAAACAAAGCAAAGAGCAATGGAAATACGATGGTGAAAGAAATTCAAAGGACAAGTCAATTCAAGGCAGGAATAAAACAAAAAGTATCCCAAGTTTGGATTTTTAATGAAAAGGTTTTTTAAAAAAATCCTGGGAAATAAAAAATAAATTCCTGGAAAAGATTAGACAGGCACCAGGTGGGCCTCTCTAGGGAGAGAAGTGCCCATATATAGTACTGTAACATCCTCCCTGGACATCTTTTTCTCTTTCTTCTTTCTTAAAACCACTTCTGCCTCAAAGCAGCCTTTGTCCTGTGCTCGTGATTAAGCCTGCTTAATTATCTTTCTCTTGTGTGAGTTCACAGCCATACCTTACCGCAGTTTTCTCTCTTTTCCTGTGATTTGAAATTTAGATAGGGCGCCATGAGATGAAGTAGTGGATTACAGGAGACAGAAGGTAGGAAGGAGAGTCGAAGGCCTGAGTCATGGGCACTGCACAGTACATCCTGCACCCTCCAGCCATTGGGAGGACACTCTGTAGATAACATTTTCTAATACACTGCCATTAGATTTTTGGGCTGGCATTTAGGATGTCTCATTGAGGGTTTCATTGGCTGGTGTCTCCGGTTTCAATGGGGAGGATCAGGAAGACCGCTTTGGTTTTGAGCCCGAACTTTACTGGCGCTCTGCAAAGCATCAGATCCATCCCCACGGTTGCTTGGCAAAGGAGCTGCCGTGTGGCAAAGGTGTTGCTGAACGGTGGCTGATCAAGGCGGGCTTGCCTTCGCTGCACACTACCTGGATGATTTCAGTGTCGTCGGACGGTTTTGTCATTTTTGCCGGTTGCCGGTTGCCGCTTTCGTATGTGGAACGAGGCAGCTGTGAGTCCTTGGTTTCGGGCAGTGGAAAGTGTTGACATGGCGTGTTCGTAGAGGGTGCCTGGCCTTGCTGATGTTATTTGCACCTTGCAGTGGCTATGCAAACACGGTGTTATTGATCGATGCTGAGCTGAAAGGGCCCGACGTTAACATGCCTTGGTGGAACGTATTTTTTTGGTGCCTCCCGCTTGCTTGCCGGCTAAACATGTCTTGGCCCAGTTTGACACGATAGCAGGAAACCCGGTGACATGGGCCTTCCTCTTTGTTCCAAGCTAAGCAGCCGCTTTGCTTTCAGCAGCTATCTCGATCGAGGAGATAACGCCAGATATGGAACGCCAGGCGGAGAGATGTCGGGGAGCAGTCCCTGGAGAGGCGGTTTTGATTGGAGCTGGGAGTTTCATATCAGAAGAACAAGAGAGGGGAGAAAGACAGGTTGTTTGAGGGAAAGGAAATCCCTCTGGACCGAAAGGTTGATGTCGGCGCTCAGCTACAAAACCCCATCTTGTGCCAGGAAGGAAAAAAAAATAGAAACAGAGGTGCAATTGTATTAGGTTTCTGGGTTAAACGCTGCCTCCCCCTGTTCTTTAGACCTGTCGTCTCTCCCCCCCCCCACAGCTCATTAGCATTAATGGTGCTGTGAGTATGACTGCTATCAAACTAATTAGGCTCTGATTGTTTTAATGCAAGGGCTGGCTGCCCCTCCCCCTCCTCCCCTGGAGATGCTCCTGCCGCAGCTGGGAAGCGTGCCTTGGTGGTACATGCTTTCCCCTAGTCAAAATGGGAGTCGCTCAGCATTTGGAAGGACAGGCACCTAACTGTTCAAGTTTCATTTTTAGCTGAAGTTGATTGGCTTCATTTGCGACGGTGAGGCAAAATATTAAAAGCCAAGAGGCAGTGCCTTGTAGTGGTTAGAGCACTGGGAGGGGCCTTGGGGAAGGCTCCCTTTATCGGTCTGACTCAATTCATGGGGTTGTTGGAATAAAGCAGTGGTTCTCCACCGGTGGGTCCCCAGATGTTCCTGGACTGCAACTCCCAGAAACCCCTTCCAGCACAGCGAGTGGTGGAGGCCTCTGGGAGTTGCAGTCCAGGAACCACTGGAATACAAGAGCTGTGCATGCCATACTAAGCTCGCTGGAAGAGATGCAATGAAAACCCTCCTCCTTCTGTTGATACACATGGAAGAGATGGTAGTAGCATTCCCCTTGCAAATCCTCACCTTACCGGGACATCTTCCTTGCCCTTCTGTATGGTCAGTGTATGGTTTTTCTTTCTATGCACACCTAGAAAGCTACTTTCTGCCATTCGCCCATCAGCGCGTGGGTTCCAGAATGCAGAATATCTGCTCTTGTCGAAATTCTGGGGAGAAAGACTGAGACAGATATGGCTTGCCTTGCCGTGGATGGAGAAAAGTTAAAAGCCTGACCATTGGTGAACTCAAATGCCCGGCTCAGTTAGAACTTATCCACAATTAAAACACTTGTTTCAAAGTTTCCTGTTTCTTAAAATGCGGTTGTTCCCAGAGGAAGCTGGTGGCTCTGAAGTTAGGCGGTAGGGGATCTGCCCTGGTTTTTAGTTCAGTCTTTAAAGGAGCTATCCATGGTGCTGAACTTAGTTTGGAGAAACTCCCACAGATGTTGAACTAACACTCAGAGTCAAGGTTCTTTCTAAAGTGTGTACATGCACACCTCTGAACGTCTTTCGCAGGACTTTCCCCTCTCCTGCAATGGGCATTTTTGGTTTGGTCATGAGGGAACCTGTGCAGGGGTGTGTGTGTCACGTGCCGGTTCAGAGGGGCATCTCGATCAGAGTGGGCATTGCTCAGAGGTGATGCACTCCCTTCCCTTTGCCATCTCTCACCCATTCTTCGCACATTGCAGCTGAAAAATTCTCCCCCTGTTTCACTCGAGATTCAAAACAAAGCAAAAGAAATCTATTTTGCAGTTGTCGTGCAGACAGAGAGGCATGTGGGGTGAGGGGGGAGAAAGAGTGAAGCTCCGGTGATGACGGTTTGTTAATCAGATTGTAATTGGCGAGTTAAAAACCTTGTGATTGAGTGGAAGACTGTCTTGGTGCCGGTTGCGGCCGCTTTGCCATCCCCAGGTCTCAGGTGCCCGGCCCGAACGCCTCGCGCCGACATCTGGAACCAGTTGCAATACATCACTGTCAAAACTGCTTTCTATACGTATCTGCATTTACGCCTTAGTTCCTCACGCAGCACTCATCAAAAAAGCTGAACAATCTTGACATGTCGTCCCCGGTGGAACCGCAAAGGTGAACCAAAGTTGGGAGGCAGCATCTCGCGTCACTGTCTGCTGGGCTTGTACAACGGGAGGCCTGATTAAAACTGAAAGGAAAAATTTGTCGTCAGCGTCTGCTCTGGATCATTTTGCCTGCAAATGCCGGGGGAGGGAGTCGCGTTCTGTGTTACTGTACTTGTTTTCTGAGTAGTCACGGGTACCATGACACACTGGACTTCTTAAATTGTCTTTGGCCACACATTCCCCCAGATACCTCTTGAGTTGTTCAGTGCGTTCCTATGGGAAACCGCATTAAACCGCGTTTCGTGGGACGAATTTTTCGTAGGACGAATTGACCCGTAGAACGAATTAAATTCGTCTCATGAGCTATTACTGTGTTGGTTAATAATAACCTTGGAATTGCAGAACTAGAAGGGATCCTATTGATTAGTGGTTCTCAACCTGTGGGTCCCCAGATGTTCCTGGACAGCAACTCCCAGAAATCTTCACCACTAGCTGAGCTGGCCAGGAATTCTGGGAATTGTAGTCAAAGAACATCTGGGGACCCACAGGTTGAGAACCACTGGAATAGACCAACTGAGTTGGAAGGTGCTTCTAAGGCCATCAGATCCAACCCCCTGGTCAAGGGATGAATCCCAATCAAATAAGATCTGACTGAGGGCTCCCCAATTTTCTCTTGAATGTCTCTAGCATTGGAAAGTTCACACAGACATCCTGAGGCCAGGGCTCTATTATTGTGCTGCTCTAGCAGTTAAGAAGTTTTTATTGATATTCAGCCAAAATCTGACTTCTTGTAGCTTGAGCTTATTATTGTGTCCTTCCTTCTGGGCGGATCAAGAACAGATCCTTTCCGTCGTTTGTCGGACTACCTTTTCGGTTTTGGAAGAGTGCTTTCGTATCTCCCCTCAGTCTTCTTTTCTCTTTTCGGTTCTTTCCTTCTGGGCATGTTTTAGCCTTGAGAATAGCACAGCAGGACACCGAGATTGGTGAAAAGTAAGCCTCTCCATGGGTGAACTGCCAGTTGCCAAGAGAGGAAGCTCGGGAAATAAATAATCAGTGGTTAACGGGCAAAACAATCCCCACCCCGAGATGAGGTTCGGGTACAACTCCCGTTAGCACAGGCATGTCTAAACTTCAGCCCTCCTGATGTTTTGGACTACAACTCCCAGGATTCCGAGCCTGTATTTCCAATGGCAAAGGACTGTGGGAGTTGCGGTCCAAAACATCTGGAGGGCCGAAGTTTGGACATGCCTGCATTAGTGCAAGCTAGTGAACGGTGGGAGTTTTATCCCAAGAACATCTGGAGGGCTTCATTTTGCTGACCTCAACCTTAGGAACTTTGAAAGAGGTGCTATTCTTTTTTAGAAAAAAAAAAACCCCCAAAAAGGCTTCAGGGGAAAAAAAATGGGAAAAAAACCTGGTTATCCTCCCCCCAACTTTTCCATGTCCCCCCCCAGGCCTTCACATCTCTAGTACACACACGTATGTCTTCTCTCGCTCTAGTCCAGAGCACCACGAAAATGACCTTACCCTTTTGCAAGGGAGAGAGGACCATGTTCTGGCTAGACTCCCTAGACCTGGGTTAGGAGGCTGGTTTAGAGGGTGGTACAACCGTGTTCTCCCAACAGATGGAGAACCGAAGAAGAATAGCCAGGAGGTGGCACTTATTTCTGCCAGAGGCAGTGGGCCCACCCTGTCTCATGGTGGGGCCGGCTCCTAAACAAACATTTCTTTTCTCCAGCTCTACGGGAGCAGCCTTCCTAAGGCATCCGTTTCATTTGATTCTCCCCGCCCGTCATCTTTGACTGTTCTTCAAGCTCCCGGAGAGACGAAATGCCGGATTCTCCAAGCGACACGTGCGTTAGTTAGACAGCTGTTCCCGGAACGGACTCTGGGTAATTCTCCGGCGAGGCCCCGAGACCCCCCCTCTCTTGACTGGTCGGAGGCCGAGCTGTCACTTCCGAACATCTCCCCTGAAAGGTGACTAGTAGCTGTGGGCCTGTTTCTCCATTTCCCCATGGCGCCCGCCGGAGCTGTCCTGCGTGGCCGTCCTAGTTCAGTGGGGAAGTCACAGAACAGTGGAGCCGCGTGATGCATGAACACAGCTCAGCTCTTGCAACAGGGCGCTTCGCATGTCCCACGGAACTGTTTTCACAGATGGGGAACTCCTGGAGATAAAACAGATTGGGCTCCCCAGTTGAAGATTCCTTCTGACTCTCTTCTCAGTGATTCATTGGGGGGGGGGGGTGTGTTTGTGTGTGTGTGTGTGTGTGTGTGTATGTGTGTGTGTGTGTGTGTGTGTGTGTGTGTGTGTCTGCTGGATGGCCAGGACGTAGGTCAGCTCGGCAATGAACGAATGAACGAACGAACGAACGAACGAATGAATGAGTAAATAAATATTTTTTTTTCCTGAAATGATAATGGTACTGAGTGATTCCACAGCCTTATTCTCGGGAAAACACACACACACACACACACACACACACACACACACACAAACACACCATGTCTGAAATATGCCTTAATTAAAACATTTAAGTAGTGAAGGATTAATTTTGCTGTTAACTAAATTATTAATCAACTCACGAGGGAATGGGGACCTGTTTAATAAATAATAGCCAAGTAGCTACACCATTTCTCACCTCTATGAGAGAAGTATCTTGTACACAAGGGTGTGAGACACACAACTGAAGATAAGTACGTACGTGAGTCTGAAAGTTTTTGAGAACATGAACTGTGTACGTGGAAGAGAGGTGGTGTTTGTGCATAAAAGAAAGAGGCATAAAGACCAGGTGTGTTTATATAGTGTTTATGTAGTGTTTGTGTAGTGGTGTTTTGGGGGTGTTTATGTAGTGGGGTTTTGGGGTGTGTGACACAGATTTTTAGTTACCTGCCTGACAGAGACAATGATGGTGGATGAAGAGGGGAGGGTAAAAGCCCAGCTTTTGAACCCCTTTCCGATGTCTCTCCTGGCCTCATTCTCTGATGCTGGATTTGCCTGATGGAAGCCAGTCATCACAACGCATGACACTTTCACTCCATTTTTGCTCGTTGCAGTGGCCCAACCTTGCATAGCAACCCTGGATCCACTTGGGTGATGACACTGAAATGTTACTGTGAAAGGCATTTACCTTGACACGGCATCAGTTTCCAGAAGCATGACACGCCTCTGACTCCTTCCCTTATCAAACTGTCCTCCTTTTCCATCTTACTTCCTCTCAGCCCTTGTCTATGACACCGCAAGGTGTTCAGGGCGAAACTGGGATCTCAGGAAATAGCTCCCTGCCACACCATGGGCCAGTGGGTTGAAACCTCAAGCGGGATGTTAGTCAAACCCTTTACCCCCTTGTGGCGTGCACCCCTATGACCTACTGACTGTGCCGTGCGGCTCATAAGGGATAGAAGGTCTACCTATCCCGCCGGGGGAATCTTATACACTGGACTTTCTCCAGATTGCCCCTTTTCTGCCAGCGTGAAGGAAAGTGCAGCGTCGGCAGCAGGCTGCGTCATGGAGCCGGGGTGCCACTTCCCTGGTATAATAAGTCGCTACCCTGGTACCATGTAGAGATGTTAAAACCTGTCAATCTTATGCTCAGCATCCTGTGGGCATTGTTGTCTGGTCACATTCTGTCTTCGATTGCAAGACGTCTAAACATAGCTTTGTTTGTGTTTTGGTGTGCTTTTTGCCCCAAATACACGTGGTTTTTTGTTTTTTGCAAACACACACATTTTTGGCACGTGTTCTTATTCTAGTGCCTGGTTTCGGCACCAGTGCCTTTTTTATTATGCATGTTCCTCAAAAGCGCTCATGATGTTCCGCGTCCTGCAGAAGCACAGCCTTGGAAGTGCACAGATTTTGAAGGCAAAGGTGCTTCTTTCTTTCTTTCTTTCTTTCTTTCTTTCTTTCTTTCTTCCTTCCTTTCTTTCTTTCTTTCTTTCTTTCTTTCTTTCTTTCTTTCTTTCTTTCTTTCTTTCTTTCTTTCTTTCTTTCTTTCTTTCTTTCATTTTTCATTTGTTCGTTTGTTCATTTGTTCATTCATTCGTTTGTTTGTTCATTCATTCGTTCGTTCATTCTTCCTTCCTTCCTTCCTTCGTTCCTTGGCAGTTCCTAATTTAACACTATGCCAGTGTCTTTGTCAATGCCTGGGTCCTGTTACAGCTGTATGCCACCAGTGTGTGGAGAGTGACCTTCAGCTGGTGTGCTTTCCAACTGCCCTACCTTGCAGGGTTGCCAGCGAGGAGAAAAGCCACACACACACTTTTGAGGACATCACGAGAAAAATATATACCCTAAGAAACGTTGCAGGTAGCCCTCCAAATGGTCTAACAATACTGTATATGCACATCATCCCATCAGCGCCTGCTTGTTGTGTCAGAACCTGGTTTAGTTCTTAGTGTCTCTGTTACTGGGAAACGATGCACAGTTAATTGCAAAGAAATGCCCTTGTGAAAATCCTGTCTCTGTGTTACTGTTTTTTTCCTTCTTCTTTCTAGCAGCCTGTTGACTGTTATAGTCAAACGTGCCTCTCCCTGCCATTTCTGCCATTCTCGGTCCCGATCCTTCCCACCAAAGGTGACACCGGCTCTGTTTGTCATTGTGGCAGTGGCGGCGAAGGGAAAGCGTTCCCCTTATCTTTATTTATTTATTAATAAAAGACCCAACGCCTTTGGGGGGGGCAGGCAGGAAACAAAAGGCCTTCGCGCCTGGCGCTTGGTCTCCTTGACGACCATCCCCAAAGAATATTACATTAGGGGCACGGGAGAACTTTTTAAAAAATAAGTAATGGAATTCCGTCTCCGCGATGCTTTTAGTAGTCATTTCGGCCATGGTGCAGGGAGGTCATCAGTGGCGCGCGGTGAAGGGAGCCAGGACATGAAATGATGCTGAGCGCACGTCTGGGAGATGAGAGGTACAGAATTACAAGCGAAAGTGCAGGCCTGCTGAGGCAATTACAGCTTAATGGGGTCATTTGGAAGGCAATTGCCGGGGGTTAATGTAGTATGGAGAGATGAGGTGAGATGGAAGCGAAATTTGAGGCTGGGAATGTGTTAAGATGAAAGATCAGAGAGCAGCGGATTCTGGCAAAGCGCGGCAGCCCGCGTGAGAGGGGGGTGGACGAAGCGGGGGGGGGAAAGGGGTTTTGTGGCACGCAAAACCTTTAAAAAAATAAACGGAGACAGGGAAGTAACTCCATCCCCCCCAAAAAAGACCCCCCCCGAGAGAGTTTCTAAAGAGTTAAGGCCTGTCCCCAACAAAATCAACCTCGTTGTGATGAGGCGTAATGAAGACTCGGTTGGTTGCCTGATCGGATGGGCGGAAGGATGCGACTGAGGACCACCTCCGGTTTTGCCAACACTGCCCCCTTTTGAACGGAATGGAGATGGCACCGATCCACCTTTTGCTGTTAAGATGGTGGTAAATCGGTGGACAAGGCAATCCTTGTGGTGCTGTCCATGGAGGCAAGGTGGATACTTGTGTCTCCCTCCCTTCCCTTCCTCTCTCTCTCTCTCTCTCTCACACACACACAGCTGCTTTGGTATATCTTTGGCAACATCCCACCCTTGGGGAACTCAGAAGCGCAACGCCTGGGACCCCATGTATACATATTTTAATATACTTTCGGCGGAATCATCACATTATCTTCTCAGGCATTAAAACTGTTAACGCGCGAGGTGTCAAAACATTGCGAGAATCGGAGCGCTCGCGCGCTGAGTTTTAAGCCTTTTTTTTTTTGGGTGCGCTGAAACAGATGTTTTAAATTAAAAACATGTCAAGCCACGGAGGTGTAATGGAAGTAAATCTTCCCTTCCCACTCAGACCAGCCAAACTTTGAAATAATACTAATAATACTAATAAAAATGGCTGTACACTGTGCAGAGAAGGCTTGGTCGGGAACATGGAAGGTTTTGGGTTTTTTTTTAAAAAAAAATTATTTTTTTTTTATCCCTCACACCTCCTCTGGAAACAAGCGAGGTTCATAAGAATTCAAAGCACAAGAAGGATCATTATGCCATGTTACCTCAGCTAGTTCATTACCTTAATTGCTGAAGCCGTAATCCCCCTGGAAGAAAACTCTAGGGTCTTAAGAAGATCAACGCCAGCACCTTATGGCATGGAAAAATGAAAACCTTTTTCCGCTACCAAGGCGGCTCTCGGAGCTCTAAAACCCCGATCAAAGGCTGAACTTTTCTTAAGGTCGGCCATGTGAAAATCTCCCCGGAGCTGTTCCGAGCGCTGAACCGTAATGAAGTCTACGAAGGTTGAGCACTGTTCCTGTTTAAATGTGTGACCGTCCTGGATCATTGGCTAGTGAGAGCACATTATCTTCCTCTCAGGTGGAATTTTAACATAGTTATGCTTAGCGAGGGATAATGGTCTCTCGCAGCTCTCGCCGACAGCCGGGGGTGGAAGGGAGAAACCCCAGCATGCTGTGCGGCAGCCCAAGGGATGGGCACCTGAGTGTGTGTGTGCAAGTGAGAATGAGCATGGAAATCCAATGCCAAGATTCCAAATCAATGCAGAATGAACACCCTTGCTGCCTATTGCTTGCTCTCAAACTTCCTGGATGGAAAAAGGTGGGAATGCAAGAATGCAGGTCCACCTAGCGCAGAGCTGCTGTCACTGACCAACCATTGTGTTTCTGGATTTCATGCATGTCCACCTCCACCTGTCCCTAACTGGAGATACCTAGAGTTCAGTGTGGAACATAAGAACATAAGAACCTAAGAAGAGCCAGGCCAACGGCCCATCTAGTCCAGCTTCCTGTATCTCACAGTGGCCCCACCAGATGCGTCTGGGAGCGCATGAGACTAGATATCTGCCTCCTGATACCACTCCTCTGCATCTAGCCCTTGAAGTACCCTGGTTTTAAGCTTGGAGATGACCCATCTCCATCATGGTTTGTCACCTGTGATGGACTTTTCCTCCAGGACTCTGTCCAATCCCCTTTGGAAGGCATCCAGGTCAGATGCCATCCCCACCTCCTATGGCAGGGAGTTCCACAGACTAACAACACGCTGGGTGAAAAAATATTTTCTTTTGTCTGTTCTTACTCTCTCAGCCCACCATTTGAGTGTATGTCCCCTACTACACGCCACCTTCTACATGCCACCGGTGGGATGGGCACGAACCACTGGGTTGGGTTGCTTCCTAGCCGAAGAGGTGTTGAGCACTGCCTAAGCCAGTGTTGGCGAAATGATGGCCCGGGTGCTGGAGGGGGCACGCGGAGCCCTTTCCATGGGCACGCAACACAGCCACGGCACTTTCCCCCTCCGCTCGGAGCACGCTGTTGTGCTCCGTGCAGATTGCCGGGAGAAGGGGAGGCAGTAGTTTGTGGGCTCCTTTGTGGCCCCAGTTTACTCTCCAGCCACCCAGAGCGGTGTGGCTGGAGAGTAAACTGGGGCTACAAACGATGCCCTAAGCACATCCGATTTCGCCTGATTTCAGAAGCTAAGCAGGGTCGGCCCTGGTCAGTCCTTGGATGGGAGACCACCAGGGAATACCAGGTGCTGTAGGCGCCTGGAGTAGGAACTGGCAAGCCACTCCGGTATTCCTGCCAAGAAGGCTCCATGGACATGGGGTCACGAAGGGTCGGTCACGAGTATAACGACACACACAAACGAGCCCACCAGCCACCACCAGTTCCCCCAGGTTTCCCAATGGCGTAGCACCCCATTCGCCTCTCTGCCTAGGGCAGAGAGATTATTCATCCTGAAGTAATTACCTCAGGAAAACTTTCCTCCTCAGTTTTTTTTTTAAATGCTAGGATTTCTCGCTCATATTTCACTCCACTTTAATTGATGTATTTAAGTTTCTTTATTTACGTTGCAAACGGTGGCTTTCGTTTTCGCTTCCTTGGTGGTGTTCGCTAGATTTCCTCCTTGTTACGAATCCAAAAAGAAAAAGAAAAGAAAGAAAGAAAGAAAGAAAAAGAAAAAACAGCTTAGCTTAGATCTGCTCAGCTCTAAAAGACAGGGCGCCTTCGGACTATTTTCTCCATAAATACTGGAAAGAATAATTTCAGGAGGGTTTCTGGAAAGTTGAAAATAAATCACGTTAATTGCAACCACATTGGGGGAAGATTGGGAGGTGGACGGCATTTTCTGGCTCCATTATTTTCCTCGCTCCTCTCAAGCTGTTGAGTTTTTTTTTTTTTAGTCTCCTTTTTGGGGAAGGGGGGAAGGAGCTTTATATCGAGTTGTCTCATTTCCTCACCCCCCCCCCCTTTAGCCACTTTTTTTTTGTCTGTATCTGTGAAGTGGGGGTTTTTTAATTAAAAAAAGAAAGGAAAGGAAAACACTGTGAAACGAAAACCGTACGGATGACCTTTAGAAAGGATGGCTCGGTTGCATTCATTTTATTACCATCACGGCAGCTCTTTACTGTTGTAAGGTAAGGGGGCGGGGGGGGGAGGGGGAGAGAAAAATCAATGTAGCAATCTTTTCCCTTTTGCCTCGTGCAATCCGTAATTGAAATGGAAAATCAAATGAACGGCTAACAGATAATTGTTTTATCAATATTTCTTGCCTGCCCTACAAGGGTCATCCTGGAATGATCACGAGGCGCAGATATGATGAGGACAAAATGTGAAATTGAACAGCACGGCGGGCAATAAATCAGTTTTGACAAGGAAGAGTGACCAGCATGTAGCCCGAGAAGGCCGCTTGGGGTCCACTCTATTTTTTTTTTTTTTTGGTGCGTCTCAGGTGTCAGGGCTGATTTGAAAATGCGAGGCTATAATATTGGTGGCGCTGCCCCTGGGTAAGAGGAGAGGGCGCGGGCGGGCAGGCGGTGCCAAAGAAGCCGGTCGTCAGGTTGCATGGGGAGAGATTGGCTATAATTGGATGTCTTGAGTTTGTAAGGAATGGACATTCCTTGGAAGTAGACGTGGGGTTGTGGGGAAGAGATGGACGGAGACTTGAAGACCATTGACCATGTGTACGGGTTGCAACATTTTCCCAGGATGGACAGACAGGTGGTAAGGAGGTATACGAAGTTTCTCGTTCTCATCTGTCTAGGTCAGTGGTTCTCAGTTTTGGGTCTTCCCTGATGTTGCTGGACTCAACTTTCAGAAACGTTCACCGTTCGCTGTGCTGGCCGGGATTTCTGAGAGTTGTGGACCCTCTGGGGAGCCCAAGGTCGGAAAGCGCTGATCTTGGTGGAATGAGAAATTATAAATCTAGGTTGAAGATTATTATTTATTTAGAATATTGTTACCCCGCCATTCTCCTTGGAAAAGGACACAAGGTGGCTTGAAATGGCTGAAACCTCTTCCCTCGTCTAGGCTTTTAGAGATTTGACATGCTTCAAATGCCAAAGAGATGCCCCACTACCGCCACGATAAGACCTCAAAAAGTAACTGCACCTGTTATTGGATTGCTGGGTAGTGCAGTGGTTTGATTCCTGGCTGGGACTCCTTGACAAAGGTGAGATTCCGTCATCCCCAGCTTGAATTTTAAACAATTTCTCCTCTACCTCAAGTTTTGCAAACACTTAGCAGGTCCGAGTTCTGATCTCAATATTTTTTGCAGTTCTCTACATCTATCCATGTGCTTCCTTCCTTCCTTCCTTCCTTCCTTCCTTCCTCAACAATCCTAACCTTTCTTTCTTTCTTTCTTTCTTTCTTTCTTTCTTTCTTTCTTTCTTTCTTTCTTTCTTTCTTTCTTTCTTTCTTTCTTTCTTTCTTTCTTTGTGATTCATTTCCCCAAGTTGGACATGCTGGTGCTTAGTCTCTGATGATCTGTATGTCCAGCCACTGGAATTTGTATCTCAGTTGCATTTCTCTCTCCAAGCCAAAGTCTTCCTCTGTGCTGCTAGCATGTGGTTTTATGTACAACCTGCCTCCTCCCTATTCCCATTTAAAAGATGCGCTTGGGGTGGGGGGGGGATTACGTGTAAGTGGGCACCTTTGTGAGCCATCAATCTCCTGTAAAAAGGACATTGCCTGATGGTGCGGTGCGGAGCGTGGCGTGCGGTTTCGGTGCAGCTGCCCCGGCCCTCACGTCATTGTTCCACCGCCGTTGTCCTCCCCCTCCTTGAAAGTGGCATGGTTTAAATGCCAGCCTCTCCGCTTTTATCAGCCGTTTAAAAATAGTTCAGGAACAAGGCTGGAGGACGCCGCACACCCCCATCTCCTGGATCTCCCAGGTGCTGCTGTTTTGTTCAAAAAGAAAAAAAAGAAAAAGCTGCGTTATTTGCTTTTGGCATCAGGTGGAGGAAGCTTTGCCTTCTTGTCAAGAAGAAGAAGAATGAAGAATAGAATAGAATAGAATAGAATAGAATAGAATAGAATAGAATAGAATAGAAACCACAGAGAGTTGTGGTTGTATTTGAGAAAGAGAGAACCAGGCACCCTGACTAGGTCTCCTAAAATGCCCGCAAAAAACTAACCCCTCCCCTGCTTCCCTGCCATTTTCTTCCTTCTCTGGGGCAGGTCGTCTGGGCCAGCTGTGTGATCCTTACGCTCGGCAACGGCCTCCATAAAAAATATTTGCCGAGCATATGGCGCATATAGGCATTCCAAGTAAACAAGATAAATCCAGGTGTAGGGGAACGCCACCATTGGCTGTCCATCATGGGTGCAGAAATGCCCCCTACGTTAGGTTTTCCACCACTGTGAGTCTAGGAAAGTCCCTGCGTGCCATCAGTGCGATTTCATCAGCCTTTTTAACGATCCTGGTGGAGGCCTGCAGGGGGTCTTTTTGTCCTATCGGATTGCCCAAGACCACAACGGTTGATGATCATGATGTAAAACAAGAACCAAAGCAAAGCTTGTACCGATAGTGGGCCTGGCCAGGAATTCTGGGAGTTGCGGTCCGAAAACATCTGAAGATTCCAGGTCGGGAGCCACTGCGTTAGATGCTTAGGATGGCTAAAGGAAGAACAGAACAGATGACGAACCAAAGCATAACCACTTTTGCACTCATTGGCTCACATAACACGGCCACAGGGTCTACTCCAGTGAGGGAGAACCTTTTAGAGAGCGGGGGCCCAAACTGCGATTCAAAACCCACTTATTTTTTCGCAAAGTGCCAATACGGCAATTTAACCTGAATACAGTGGTATCCTGAATTACAAAGGCTTTGGGTGCTACTCTTTGGGAAAGCAAGGACTGAAGAGCAGGTGTTTGAATTTCCCGTGGCCACAGCACCTTCGCCGTGGCCGCGGGAAATTCAAAAGCCTGCTCTTCAATCCTCCCTTTCCCGAGCACCCCATCCGCCTCTCTGCCCTGTCCGCTCTGGGCATCTCAAAAGTAGCATGGCTGGAGAGTAAACTGGGGCTACGAAGGAGCCCACAAGCCGCTGCCTCCCCTTCGCCCAGCTCCCTGCACAGAGCACAGTGGCATGCTCTGACCGGAGAGGGAAGTGGCATGGCTGTGAGGGGGCGATGTGGCATGCTCACAGAAAGGGCTCTACGTGCCACCTCTGGCACACACACCATAGTTTGCCAACACTGGTACACTCCCTCCTGCTTCCATCGCCTCCTTTGTAAAGTAACTGCTGCCCAAAGCTGCAAGCATTGGGAAGACTAAATTGGGCCCGTTTTCCAGGTGAGGCCACTGAGGCAGAATTGGTGGGCGCAGCCGGTAGGTTGTGGGCACAAGGGAGGGATGGTGCGATGGAATCCATAACCGGCTCACTGAGGCTGCTTCCTTACCCTCCCTAATGCTTGGACTGAGAGGTTTCTTCTTGTTCTTGTTCTTCTTCTTCTTCTTCTTCTTGTTCTTCTTGTTCTTCTTCTTCTTGTTCTTGTTCTTCTTGTTCTTCTTGTTCTTGTTCTTGTTCTTCTTGTTCTTGTTCTTCTTGTTCTTCTTGTTCTTGTTCTTGTTCTTCTTGTTCTTGTTCTTGTTCTTGTTCTTCTTGTTCTTCTTCTTCTTCTTCTTCTTCTTCTTCTTCTTCTTCTTCTTCTTCTTCTTCTTCTTCTTCTTCTTCTTTGGCTCAGGTGGCAGGAGAGCTTGGGCCACCCCTGTCCCACTGAGAGACCAATCCAGCCAAATTCTCTTGGGTCCCAAAAGACAGCTAGGAAAAATAAACCACACACGGGTCAACTGCTAACCTGATGTGTCTTCTTTGGGGTCTCTCAACTCATGTCAATGAAGCCCTGGCAATAGAGATGGGCACGACCAGGAAGGATGACGTTTCGAGTTGTCGTGTGTCGGAGCCGGCCCGTTTCGGCTCGTTTCCGTTTGTCGTGAAATTTTTTCAAAAATTGTAGTTTCGTTTGTCGTTTGTCGTTAGTACTGGTTTAGGGGGGGTAGGGTAGCAGGCTCCTGGAGACACCTCTTTGGGGTGGATGCCTCCTCTGGCCCCCTACAAAGGGAAAAGGAAGGGTACATGACCGTGTAGCCATTGCGTACCAAGTGGCACTGGCAGAGGCACCTCTCTTTTGGGTGCCTCTAGCTCACCAAGAAGGACAGCATACTGGTGTACAGGTTTGGAGTTTTTTGGAACTTTGGACTGTGAGCGAGGTGAGAGAAGAATGCCTCTGCTGGGCGCCCTCTGACTCACTAAGAAGGACAGTGTACTTGCGTGTAGTGCAATGCGAGTACAGATCTTGCTTAGGGTTGGGGTTAGAGCAAGGGCTAGGCTTAGGGTTATTACGGGTAAGGTTAGGGTGAGTTAGTGGGCTGCACCTCTGGGTGCCTCTGACCCACTAAGAAGGACAGTGTACTGGCGTATGGGTTAGGGTTAGGGATAGGGTTAGGGCTAGGGCTAGGGTTATAGTGGGCTTTTTATGCCCGACTGGCACATCCCAGAAGTCTCAGTCAAAACCTGGCAAAGTGGCCATGCGATTGGTGGAATGGCTTCAAAAATTTGCATGGTCCCATCCCATGGCCAGCCCATCATTGCGCAGGTGTAAAAAAATAAAAATAAAATAAAATAAAATCAATGGAGACGTTTTATTGCTAGAAAAACCCACTGCTGCTACTGTAAAAATTCAAGCATTTAAAATAGCTAATTTTCACATGTTTCTGTGGTGCTTTGGTGGGTTTTTGGACCACGATTTCAAAAAAAATATTGCGCTCGCCATTTTGGATCCCCCTGCACCGCATGGCAAATGGAGACGACGAGACTGATGCCCCCCCCAACCCTGGTACCAGGTCCAGCAGCCCAGGACAGGAGAGGGGGGAGGAGCCTGGGGACCCCCCCCCCCAGAAACCACCCCTCTGGTAGGTGCCCTCAGAAAGGCATATTTTCGCCTGCTTTTTTGGCCGGAAATCGGGATTTTTTTTATTTTTAAAACTTTTTTTCTGTGCTGCTTGGTATCGCGCGATCGCCACGCGATGCCATGAACGACAACGACAAATCAGACCCCATTTATCGTTTATCGGTTCGATTTCGCGTTCTGACGGCGTAATTGTCGTTTCCGTTTCCGTTGCGTAACGGAAACGAGGAACGAAAACGGAAACAAGAATTTCGCCAAGTCGTGCCCATGTCTACCTGGCAATGTTCAGGTGTTGAGAAGGGATGCCCGGCCACACAATCTAATTTGCGCTGACAATTATATCCCTGTTTTCTTTCCACCATCGGGGGGGAGAGTGTTCTTGGCTTTTCTGCCCACCAGGCTCCCCTCCCTGAGTGAACTGGGGTGTGATGCAAATGGGGAATGAGATGAGCTTGGATTTTCTGGGGTTTGGGGTGTGGGGACGTCTTTGAATGTCCAGTCCTTTTGCCCACAGGCGGTAGGGTGTGATGGCACCGCCTCTTTATGCTCCGAATATGGGAAGCTTGGCTGGGCTGAACAATGCAATTAAGACCAATGAATCTTTCCTTCCCTGACAAGGGCAAGGCGCAGATCTGGCGTTCCCTGTCTGCTCACGGAGAAACAAACACTGCGCGTTACCGGGATAACTTTGCTCTCGGGCGTACAGACCGTTCCCGGCTCCCCCCGGATGCTTGTGATGTGAGGGTTTCTTTGCATCTCTTTTCAAAGAAGGAAACTTATGATCATAGATTAGAGAGGATTAAAGAAGCCGGGCTGCTTTCAAGAGTTAGAAAACAAGTTAGAAAGAAAGGGGGAGGGGGAAAGACACATATCAGAAATATGCCCCGCACCTTGCCTTAAATCCTCGTTTTCGTGATGCCATACCTTAGAGCAGGCATGTCCAAACTTTGGCCCTCTAGATGTTTTGGACAGCAATTCCCACAGTCCTTTGCCGTTGGCAATCTAAGCTTAGAATTCTGGGAGTTGTGGTCCAAAACATCAGGAGGGCCGAAGTTTGGACATGCCTGCCTTAGAGTCTGTCAGATCTGGAAGGGGCCTGATAGATCAGTGATTGTCAACCTTGGGCCCCCAGATATTTTTGGACTACAACTACCTGAAGTCTTTGACACTAGCTAAGCTGGCCAGGATATCTGGGAGTTGTAGTCCAACAACATCTGGGAACCCAAGGTTGAGAACCACTGCTATAGATCTTCTAGTCCAGCCCTGACAAGCAGGCCCGACCACTGGCTTTGCAACCCGGAACAAACAGCTGGTGGGTATTCCAATGTAAGCTAAAACCATCCCATGTTACCTTGAACATGTCTGATCTTCTGTCATGTTAGAACCTAAGCAGAGTCAAGTCTTGGTTATTTTTAGGGTGGACATCCACCAGCTATTTCCAGGTAGAGCTAGGAAAAAACGGTATGTTGAGATGGGCACGAACCGGTGGTTCGAGGTGGTTCGTTTATCGGCTGAACAGCTGTGCGGCCCGAGGGGTGGCCAGCCAGAGCGAGCACGCCATAGAAGCTCTGGTGGGGCAAGCCAGCACTGATCTTTGGGGGGTGCGCTCTGAATTTCTCTGGGGGATTCTTGCTCTTTCATGACACCGTGGTTCGGCGGCCTGAGGTGGCTGCCTCGTTAAAAACGTGGCATTGAAAATTCAGAAATAACCCCCAAGGGTTATTGAGTCCAATCTTTGCCACAGCAGGAAACCCACATCTTGGCCTAATGGTAGGACCGGCCTGAAATGGGTCCTCATCTAGAATTCTGAAGAGATTGTCCTGGTTGCCTTTCTTTTTATGGAAATGGCAGGGAAACGGGGTGGATTCTCCTTGAAAATCCATGAGCGAGGAGAAGAGAAAAGCTTTGATCTTGACAGTTGGGCGATTACGTTTTCCTGGCGTTTTATCGAAAACGTGACGCAGACGCTTATAGGAAACAAAACGTTCTCCTTCAGCAAACAATTCTTAGATCTTGTACTGATTTCTTCAAAGGAACACTGGGTTATTTTCCGTAGCCTTCTTCCTTGTTTCTTTTCCCCTTTGTCCACAAGAAGCACAAACAAACAGCCTGAATGAACTTTATAAGTCTTATTTTCTTTTTTCCACAAAAAACGCTGACCGAAACATGCAAAATAAAGGAGTAAATTGCTGCTAAATTAGGCCGAACAATCTCTTCCAATTTTATGGGAGGGGTGTCTTCTATGCCAGGCACTAGCCGAAAATAACAATAATAATACAAAGAAATAATAAAAGAAAATGAAATTGATTTGGTGGAAGGGTGTTAAAGAGCCAACAGCGAAACGTCACAGACAATGAATGACTGCGGTGTTGAGAAAATCAATAAGAAGGTTAAAGCTGGGCTTGGCAACCGCGGCGTTCCAGGAAAAGATCTGTCTTCTCAGCCCGGCTTGCATGATCAAAAGGAAAAGTTGATAGGTTTAACGAAGGAAGATACTGTAAGAGCTGACAACAGAAATATAGATGCGGCAGTAGACGGCGGCTTCTCAGCAGCCACCGTGCCTCATGGATCCATCTTTCGGAAGGGGGAAGATTGTTTATCAGTGTGTATGTATGTGTTGTGTCGTTACAGTTGTGACCGATTCTTCATGACTCCACGTCCATGGAGTTTTCTTGGCAGGAATACTGGAGTGGCTTGCCAGTTCCTACTCCAGGCGCCTAGAGCACCTGGTATTCCCTGGTGGTCTCCCATCCAAGTACTAACCAGGGCCGACCCTGCTTAGCTTCCGAAATCAGGCAAGATCGGATGTGCTGAGGGTATCTAGGCAGCTTGTTTATCAGTAAGGGTGTTAAAATCGGAGGGTTTCTGGGTTGGGATGACGGGCTGGGGGAATTCACACCAGATCCTCTTGTGTTTCTTGTTGGGTCCATCAGTCATGGGGGGGGGAAGCTGAGGTTCACTTGGAATGTTGGGTGAACTTCGTAACAAACGCATAGGGTAAAATAATCAACGGCTTAATTGCCCATATTTTCCATCTATAAGAAGACACCCATGTATAAGATGAACCCCCCTGCTTGTCCAACCCAAAATTACTGTATCACAACAGTAGTTCTCTCCTCAACTTACATCCGTGTGTGTATAAGACGACCCTCCATTTTTAGTCTAGACAAAAATATAGCCTTGTACGCAGAAAAAGAAAAACTGTAATCAACCCTGTTTTGCAGTTGGCAGTGTCAGGTCTAAAATCTTGCAGTATCCACTTTTGCCGATTGCCCATGGCTTTTACAGGAACCCTCTGTCTGTCTGTCTGTCTGTCTGTCTGTCTGTCTGTCTGTCTGTCTGTCTGTCTGTCTTAGATAGCTAGCTAGCCAGCCAGCTATCTCGGTCTTCCCAGGTCATAATGAGAACACCTCAACGATTTTAAAAAATTATTCTTTAGTCGCACCCCCTGTTTCACAGCTTGGCTGGGGAAAAGCAGAGGGCTTCTGTAGGGTTGTTGGTGTGCCTGAAATTTTGAAGGTGTTTACTTTTTCTTGCCCTTTCTCATTGTCAACCGTTTTGGCGATGCTTTGTATGAAAGCCCCGCTTCTTCCCCCCTTTACACCCTTATTGTCCCAAGAAACGCTCCATACCCCATGTGTTGTGGCTGTATATCAGACGGCATGGATGCCCCGGGCGAGGCTTGTGCGCCGTCGCCCTCGCGCTTGGCGATCCGGCGTTCCTCTCGTCATCTGTCAGTTCTCGGGGAAATCTTGACTCTCCCCGTCCTCCCGCTTTCCTTCCCCTCCTCTTAGAAAAATGAACTCATTAGTTTAAAACTCCCTAATGTCACATTCGGCTCAAACAGCGAAGATGATAACCTGTTTAAAAAAGAGAGAGAGAGAGAGAAGAGGAGGAGGAGGAGAATTGAAGAGAGGTTGGGAACAGAGAGAGAGAGAGAGAGAGAGAGAGAGAGAGAGAGAGAGAGAGAGAGAGAGAGAGAGAGAGAGAGAGAGAGAGAGAGAGAGAGAGTCAGCTGGCAGCCTTGATTTCCTGGAAGTGGACGCTGTAATAAAAATGCCCCCTACTTTGTCGGGATGGCGTTTGTAGGGCTTCCACCATATGTTACTTTCCTTTTTAGCTGGGATGATGCCATCGTTATTGCTGATAAAAGCTGTTTACGGCCTTGGCAGTGGAAGCCTGCTCGGAGCACTTTGGGGGAACTGCTAGTCGGTTTCCAGCAAAGTGTGCTTCGGTGACAGATGCTGACATCCTGGTCCCTTTGTTATCTTTCCCCTGTTATTGGATTGACTCGTGTTGTTTTTTCCCCCCTGGCAACCTAGCCTTCTCCCCACCACCACTACCACCCCTCCCAAAACCTGTCCTCGTTTAACAAGAGCCTTTATTGCTTTCTCTTGGTTCCTTGCATGGATTTGGTTTTCCTCCTCTTTCTCTTTTTTTGAGAGTTTATTTTTGGTGCTCAAATTCTGGGCATATTAGATCCCTCGAAAGCCGTTCCGGAGGATGGGTTTTGTTGGCGCCCGTGCGGTTTTAAATGGATGCTTTTAGGAGTGTTGTTTGTTAATGACGGGCACCGGGTGTCCCTGGTTTACGGGCCGGGTGCCAAGCGTGTGGCTTTCTCCTGTGCCCAGCTGCCGAATGCTGCGAGCCCCCCCGCGTCACATTCCTGAAGATGTGATGTTTTGTCGGACCATGCCTTTCTGGGTCAGGGAGGACAAATCTGCAGCTTCTCCTCTCCCCTTGCCCAGTTTCAAATTCTGTTCGCCCAAACTTATTTGTCTCTCCTGGTTCGTCCCAATGCTTTTTTTTTTTGCTTTTTTTTGATATTTGCAAATTTAACATATGACTATGAACTTAAATTACATTAAAGAAAATTTTTTTTAGAATAAACAAAACAAAACCAAGAGAACAAATAAGTCAGACAAAGGTCGCTACAATAGAAGGTGCACTATAAATTGCCTTATGTACACTGGTACCGTAAGACCATCCAGTCCATCTCCCTGCTTCATACAGCAATCCAAATCAAAGTACAGTAGGACCCCCGTATCCACTGATTCATTATCCACTGATTCAGTTATCCATGGTTGGCAGGGGAAAAATTAAATAAACAATTCAGCAGCCACAAAGCAAGCTACTGTCACAAAACAGCATCCATGAAGCAAGCTACTGCCACAAAACAGAAGTTTTGGGGCTTTGGGGTGGTCTCTCTTATCCACAGTTTTCATTACCCACAGGAACACCAGGAACCAATCCCCAGCAGATACCTCCTACTGTATACCTTATGGATTATTGTTGAATTTTCTCTGGAAGGCCTCCAGCGTTGGAGGGGCTACTATTTTTAGCGACTTCCGGGGCTAATTGCTGCCACTGTCGCACTGCTTTAACAATTAAGAAGCTTTTTTAAAAAAAATGATAGTTCTGCCTCCTCTGAGCAGTTGCAGTTCTAGTCAAAACTCCTCAAAAGTCATCAGAAGAAGCGTTTTACTTGCTAAAGGGATCTCTTGCAGACTACTAGTATGTGATGCTCGAAAGGCGGGTTCAAAAAAAACCCTACTCGAAAATAAAAATAAATAACCCTTTCCAAATGGTTGTGGCAATGATTGAGGCACAGCGAGAGACGATCTCAAGAATGTGCTGCTGGGAACCTTTCTTGTGTGATGTGTCCTCTCCCCCCAGTTCCAAAGTGTTAAGAGTGCCTGGGTTCACTCTCTGCAGGCGCCGTACCTCTTATTTCATTGATAAGGGAGTATTGCTGAACAGCGTAGATTTGAAAATAGGCACCGAAACTGTAGACTGCAAAGTCGGCAGCTCGGCGGTTCGAATCCCGGGTGCTGCCACACAGCGGAGCGAGCTCCTGCTGATTCACCCCAGCTCCTGCCAACCTAGCCTTTCGAAAGCATGTCAATGCAAGTAGATAAATAGGTACCGCCGTAAAAAGTGGGAAGGTAAAACAGTGTTTCCTTGCAGCCATGCTATCCACGTGGCCACGGACTTGCACAACACTGACTCTTTCATCTTGAATACGGAGATGAGCATCGCCCCTAGAGTCGGACACGACTAGCACGCATGTGCGGGGGGAACCTTTACC
This sequence comes from Phrynocephalus guinanensis, assembly GCA_037367245.1. Taxonomy (NCBI): domain Eukaryota; kingdom Metazoa; phylum Chordata; class Lepidosauria; order Squamata; family Agamidae; genus Phrynocephalus; species Phrynocephalus guinanensis. The sequence continues at coordinate 5,218,770 of CM074755.1, forward strand.
TTTACCTTAAGCACCACATGCAAAATAACACCAAGCATATAGGATCTCTGGGAGAGGATCTGAATTGCGGTTGGGATGCGCGGTGCATTGGCAAGGAGTCAGGGCGCGCCCGGTCGTGCGCCTGATTACACAACCGAGATGTGCCTGACGCCTTGTCAATTGGCCACGGCAGGTAACACAGACCTGATTTGAATCCCCCCCCCCAAGATTGCTGTCCTGATATGCAAATTGGCTGCTCAAGGTATGCATTGCTCCTGACAAATTTAACTTAACGGTATTTGCATGGGCCGTGAAACTGATGATAGGTTGGACGAGACAGGGGAGAATTTCACGCTCCTCTCTGGGAATTGAGGGTGAATCAATGGGAGTGCGCCAATCAACAGTCTGCCCAGGCAGCACCTGGTGCTCCACGCGATACGATCGGCCCTCAAGGACAAAGTGAGTATAAAGTTTTATTTTCCTTGGTATTGATACCGGGGGGAAAAGGGGGCCCTGTCTTTCCGAAGAGGCGCATGTTTGGACATTGTAAAATGAGTATTCATAAATGTTGATGAAGCTTCTCTGCATGCCTCTTTCCAACCTAAGCTTGTCCATTGCATGTAAGTGGGGAAAACAGTTTAAATGTTCCTGGGTGGCTGTGATACAGCAGGGCCAGACGGGGTCGGGAAAGGAAAGGACAGGAGGAAAAAAAGGGTTGAAGGAGTGAAAATTTGAAAAAGAAGACCTTGCAATCACCCTACCTTCCCTTTCGTCTGCCAGACTGCTCAGGGCTTCCTGACCTGGGAAGAAAATGGAATAGAATCCCTAGATTTTGGTGGTCCTTCCTTGTTACTGTAAAAAGTGGACTAGGAAACCCATATCTGTGGGATTGTTATTTGTTGGTTTTCTGCAAAGTTGTATACAACATGGAAGGGCGCCCCCTTGTGACTTTCATCCCTCCTTCTTGTGGCCTTTGTCCCAATCCCCTTGTATGTGGCCTCTAGGATTCGTTCCTATTTGTGGTTTCGGGTGTTCGTGGTCGATCGTGGTATGGATCCCCTGCCACACAGATACGGGCAATTAAGATCCCTAAACCTTACAAAAGACATGCCCCCCCCCCCATAGAGGGGAATACTGCTGGAAATGATACATTCTTCTGGATCAAGACAATTGCTAGCACTTTTAAACCAGCTATAGGGACCTGACTGTCACACCTCAGATGGTTGCGTCAGCGTGATCAGAGCCAGCATGATCAGACCAGGCGAGATGACCGTGACAATCCACTTTCTTATACAGTGGTACCTTGTATAAAGGAATTGATTCATTCCCAATGAAATTCTGTTAAGCACATTTTCCTTTGTACAAATTTCCCATAGGAATGCATTGAAAATGGAGTAATCCCTAATTGTGACCTGTTTTTCTATTGTACAGATCAGCCCCATAGGAAATTCTGTTAAGCAATTTTCTCCTAACTCCAGAAGTGTTTTCATTTAAGTGGATTTTCTGTTAAACAAACCACTTGTTGTACAAGGGTCCACTGTATTATGTTGCCGTTCCTGGTATATACATCCAAATACAAGAGGCCATCAACTCCAACCACCTGCTGAAGGCAGGAATCCCAATCAAAGTAGGTCCAACAGATGGTTGTCCAGTTTTCTCTCGAAGGCCTCCAGATTAGAGATGGGCCGACTCAGCGAAATTTTCGTTTTCGTTTTTTCGTTTCGTTTCGCAATGAAAATGAAAATGAAAAATTTTTCAGAAGCAAAACGACAACGGAAACGAAACGAAAAATTTTGCCGTGTTTTTCGTTTTCGTTATGGCAGACACATTGCATTGAAAAGAATGCTAACGAAACGAAAATTTTTCGGTTTTGTTTTTGTTTTTTTCATTTCGTTTCGTAACGAAAACGAAAACAAAAAATGTGCAAAAAACCCCCGAAAACGAAAATGAACCGAAACGGACCCGTAAACGAAAAACAAAAAACGAAAAATTATTTTTTTGAGTCATGCCCATCTCTACTCCAGATATTAAGATACAGTAGTCCCCTGCCACAATGCGGTTCATATATTACGGTCTCAGTATATTGCAGGTTTTTTCTTCAGAGAAGCAGTCTTCCAAGGAGAGGTTTTTAACCCCCTCCTGGCACTTTAGCAAACAGACCTGGGGCTGCGCCTGCCAGCTATGCTTGCAAAGAAGGGTTTTCAACCCCCTCCTGACACCTCAGCAGACAGACCTTGAGCAAAGTCTGCTGAGGAGTCAGGAGGGGGTTAAAAACCTCTATTTGCAAGTGCATCCGGCAGAAGCAACCTTTGCTGAGGCATCTTCATATCGCTTCCAAAGAGGGGTTTTTAACCCCCTCCTGACACCTCAGCAGACAAACCTTGAGCTCCTGACAGCAAGGTCTGCTGAGGTGTCAGGAAGGGGTTAAAAGCCTCTCTTTGGAAACGCAGCCGGCAGGAGCAGCCCAAGGTCAGTTTACTCAGGCATCTGCATTTCATGGATATTTCTTTATCGAGGATGGATCAGGCACCAAACTCCCACAATAATCGGGGGAGTACTGCATTAATGTATTCCAGATCTTGTGCCTCTAGCAGCTAAGCCACTAGAGAGAGACATTTCAGCCTTGCGTGCATGAAAGAATGTTATTTATTTAAAACAGACTTATCGTGCCTTTCTCCTTAAAAGGACCCAAGGTGTAAACCTGTTCAAAGGCTAGGAAACCAGGACAACCAGCAGCTTTGTAGGGGAGAAGGTCTGGTTCGTCAGCCTTTGAATGGCCTTTGACTTGTATTCGTGGAAGGAGCTCTCTGGATCATGGAGTCCAGCTCTTGTCAAGGAGACAGGATGGAATCGAACTCCCAGGTTAGCTGAGAACGATCCATCACGAACGAAATGAAAAGGACTCCCCCTCCCAAACTCCTTCTACTAGGACATTACCTTCATCCTCCTCCTTCTGTCCTCCCCCTCCCCTCGCCGCCCCCAAGTATCCTGGGAAATCAGACTGATCAATAGTTCCCATTTCGGCACAACTGCTGCGAGCATTACAACTGTATAAAATTTACAACATTGTCTGCTGTAAATTTTAATTGGAGAAGCCGTGCAGCGTTTGGCTTTCTCCTATCTTTTTTTTTTTTGCAGGTTTAAATCTCTTTGATTTAAGGCGGGGCGGGGGAGAGAGAGAGAGAGAAGGAGAGAATCAAAGAAATTTACAGGGTATAATCTTGTGTCATACACTTTTTTTATGGATGCCGCAATACCAATAGGAGGGAAACGACGGCCGTACATGGAAGAAGACGAGCCCTAAACGGTACAGGGGACACAGGAAGGAGTCCACCCTGACTTGTTGGCATTTTTATATACAGTCGTACCTTGGATAACAAATGTTTCGGAAAACAAACGGAAACTTCCAGGTATAGGGCTGCCACAGATAACAAATGTTCCCTATGGGCTGCCTTGGATAATGAATGTTTCAAAATGTCTTGCAAAAAAGTGTACCCAGGATGCATTGCACCCCCCCCAATAGTTTGAGGAGGGGTGGGAGGAGTTAGAGTGTTTCTTAATGGTGTTTTGGAGCCATTCTGGATATTTTTTGCTGATGAATTTGGACCTTTCAAGCTTGGAAAAGTAGGGAGCTAGTTCTGGGGGTTTGTGTTCCAGCACTGCATGCCTTTAAAGTGCACTTTATAAAGAGGTCTGGGGGGGAAACAGCTTTTTTTGCCTTTTTTCCCCGGACCTTCGGATTAATCAGTTTCCCATTCATTTCAATGGGAAACCATGTTTCGGATAACATTTTTTTTTCCGGATAACAAATCGCCTCTGGGAACAAATTAAATTTGTTATCGGAGGTACCGCTGTATAAAGTTTTGGGTGTGTGTGCCATCCCTAGTGAAAAGATTTGAGCAGTGGCAAACGGGTGAGTTTAAGCCAAGTGCCTCTGTCTAGACTTGCTGACCTTGGCTGCTCTGAGTCTTAGGAACTCCCTCCCACTGGAGGCCAGGCGGGCCCCACCTTTGCAGCCGTTTCACAAGCAGCCAAAGAGCGTTCCCTACCGGCAAGTTTTCCCCTCTGTGATGGGCTGCCTCTCTAGGTGGATGTGCCTCACTGCCTTCAATGCAGTTTTGGTGTTTCTTTTGTTTACTGCTTTTCCGTGCGGCGTTTATTGGATCCTTTTTTTTTTTAATGCCTACTGTTTTCAGCTTGAAATATGGCCTTTGAATGATGGCTCCTTCTTAAGGGTCATGGAGTCCGAAGGAGCTGACAAGGCCATCCATCCCAAACCCCTGCTCAAGGCAGGGATTTAAACCCAAGCAGATTTGTCCAGAAAAAAAGGCAAGATAAAAAGATTTTTAATAAAGAATTTGCATACAAGGCGTGGGGACCTTTGTGGAAGTCCCCTAAAGGGAGCTATGCCAAAGGATCTATGAGGGACCTCCCTTATCAGGAAAGGCTAAAACATTTGGGGCTCTTTAGTCTGGAAAAAAAGGCACCTAAGGGGAGGGATATGATTTGAGACGTACAAAATAATGCAGGGCATGAGTCAAGTTGGTAGAGGGATGCTCTTCGCCCTCTCACAAAATACCAGAACTAGGGGACATACACTCAAATTGTGGGCTGGGAGAGGGAGAACAGACAAAAGAAAATATTTTTTCACCCAGCGCGTTGTTAGTCTGTGGAACTCCCTGCCACAGGAAGTGGTGATGGCATCTGGCCTAGATGCCTTCAAAAGGGGATTGGACAGATTCCTGGAGGAAAAAGTCCATCCCAGGTGACAAACCATGAGGAGAGATGTGTCATCTCCAGGCTTAAAAACCAGAGTACTTCAAGGGCCAGATGCAGGGGAGTGGTATCAGGAGACAGAGATCTAGTCTCGTGCACTTCCAGTGGCATTTGGCAAGGCCACTGTGAGATACAGAAGCTGGACTAGATGGGCCTTTGGCCTGATCCAGCAGGGCTCTTCTCACGTTCGTATGTTCTTAATGTTGAGAAGAGAGTCAGAAAAGGGCTTCTTAGACCATCTTCCGTTCTGTCGTGGGTCAGAGTCGAATTCTTGTTGTGCCGCTCTTCCTGATGCCAGCTGGGGACATGCACGCTTCAACCTTCAGTGGGTGCTTCAATCAATAATTTGCATTTTTAAGACAAAGATGTCTTTCTTTCTTAGAAGATCGAAGGGATGGCCCCCGAGTCTGTGCGTGTGTGGATAAGTGTGTCTAAGGATGAGGTGAGCAGCGCCCCGGGCTGGCATGAGCTGTCAGACATTATTTATTTATTTATTTATTTATTTATTTATATATTTATTTTGCCCGGATTGATGACTGCTAAGACAAGCGGTCCCGGCGTTAAAAAAAAAACAAAAAAAAAACCCCTAAACTCCACTTGGCAGAATTAATCATTGACAAACGGCTCTTAAAGCTGGAACATTGTTTCTGTCAGTCGTTCGGTTTTGATGTCACTGTTAGACATAATAAATCAATAGTGTCAGAATTTGGTAATGTTTATAGATAGCGAGGTTTTATTATTTCATATGACTGTCATGTACCAATAGCGGTTATCGTCGCTGCCTCTAAATTATGGAGAGCATTGCTTTGAATGTGCGCCGGCCGATCCGCGGGCAGCTGGAGCTTCCATTAAATTCTGGAAACCCTCTTGTTTTGTATTTGCTTGTTTGTTCTGTACCCATTTTTCCAAAGAAGATTTTTTTTTTAAAAAAAAGATAAACTTACCGGCACAATGACCATTAAAGACAGTACTTTTCTCGGACACTTTCCTAAATAAATCATCCCTCTGCAGGTTTACTGTTAACAATGGCTTTTGGAATGAACGTTGTCTATTTAACTATTTTTGAAAGTCCAGATGGGGTGGTAAATCCTCTCCCCCCCTCCCTTTCTCTCTCTCTCTCTCTCTCTCTCTCTCTCTCTCTCTCTCTGTGTGTGTGTGTGTGTGTGTGTGTGTGTGTGTGAGAGAGAGAGAGAGAGAGAGAGAGAGAGAGAGAGAGAGAGAGAAAGTGAATGGGTTATTCATTTGTTTGAAGACCTCATTTAACACATTTCTGCTCTTGAAACGCTGATTCTTTTTCCGTTTTGGGTCCTGAGGTGAAATATTACTTGGGTGTGTGGGGGGCATGTTGAAAGGATGCTGCAAAGGCATTTGACATGGTGAGCTGACATGATCCTAGTTTTAGACCCTTGAGAAGCTCCTTGGCTGGCTTGGAGTCAGACAAGAACTCTCTCTCAGCCTTGGTCAACCTCACAAGGTTGTTGAGAACAAACCCAAGGGGAGGAGGTCATGTATGCTGCCATCAGGTGTGGGCTGCAAAGGTAACGACCAAGGAATAAATAACAAAACAATTATACTTTTCATTGGTGTGGAGCTAGCACAGCTAGCAAACGTGGTTCTGTTCCTTCCCGTTTTCTTGCGGAGAGCACGGTTCCCCTAAATATTTTGACAGGCCTCGAAAAAAACACAGCCGGGCGGGGGGTGGGGGGCGGCAGGAGGAAGAACCAGCCTAGGTGGCTGTTGTGAAGGTAGTGACGTTGACTCTCTCAGCTGGCCAAGAGCACAGTGTCGTCTCGTGGCTCCATTGTTGGGTGGGGTCTTGCAGGTGCTTTTATTTCCAAATTCCAGTCCTCGTTGACCCACCAACCCCTTGGGAGGGAATCATGGCTCTATCAGGCTCTGTGCCTGAAATTCAGCACCATGGACAGATCCCGGAGCATTTGGGGCTAAACCGCCAGGATGGTTCCAATACTCCTGCGGAATCAGAGCTGGGCCAGCCTTCTTGGCGCCTGACCTACCTCGCAGGGTTCTTGTGAGGCTCTGCCTGATTGGAGGAAAGCGATGCAAGCCACTCCGTGGTCACGGAGAGGCAGGCGGGCTAGCAACGTGATCGGGAAGTAAAGAGGTGAATGACAGCAACTCTTTGCATAGACCAGGGGTGCCCAAACATTTTGTAAGGAGGACCAGATTTGGTGGCTGAGAATGTGTCAGGGGCCGGTTGCTCCCCAACCCTGCCACCCCACTGCAAGCCCCACCCACTTTCTTTAAAAAAAATGGGGTGAAGGAGGGGGAGGGAGGGGCGGGCCAGCCAGCTGCGGGCCACTCAGAATGGCCTGATGGGCTGGATTTGGCCCCCGGGCCAGACTTTGGGCAGGCCTGGCATAGACGTTTCTTGCTGGTTGGCTAAGAAGTGGAGAAATGCAGGGATTATGTCTTTTCCCTCTCTACAAGAGATAGGAAGGTTGATCTTTATTTATTTACAATGGTACCTCGACTTACGAATTTAATCCGTTCCGAATGCCTGCTCGAAATTTAATCCGTTCCGAAATGCCAACAGTTCTCCACTCTTAAGTCGAATTGCTCTTAAGTTGAGCTGCTCTTAAGTCGGGGTACCACTGTATTTATTTTTATACTTGTTGACTGCCTGATTTTCCTGCGGGAACTCTGGGCGGTGTACAACACCGTTCCACACCCGTGTTGGGATTTCGGCACAGTGTCCATACCCAAGTTGGTGCCAATCAAACTCAGTCTTGATAAGGCCAAGACTGCCCTGTCTCTGCTTACTGTCTGAGATTGTAGCAACCAAAAGTACCTGAGGAATGAGGCCAAGTGGAATGAGGGAAGAGAAGTCCACAGGTTTCTCAGCTAGGTTTTCTATACTCGTGACTTGTAGTGATTGATGGAGGGACATCTGTCGGTGACCCAATGTCCTTTGCCCATTGTGGTAGATCTCTCTCTCTCTCTGTGTGTGTGTGTGTGTGTGTTTGTGTGTGGAGCACTAAGCTCAGAGGGTTATTCCTTGGGCTCTAGTGACCGTCTCATTCAGATGTGGGAGATGTTCCCGTCAGCCTGTCTTTGGTCTGGAGTCCGCTTGCCTTCCCGCAAAGGACATCTGTTCATTTGTCTTGATTAGGTGGGAGGCTTCCATTTTGAGAGCAGCAAATGAGGTCCTACAACTGCTGCACTATCAAAGTTCCTGTCAAAAGTGGAATCGGGGTGCGGACGCATGTCTGCGTGCCTGTTTCAAAAGTGTGCATTTTGTAGCAGTGGAGTAAGGGTCTAAGGCAGGCATGTACAAACTTTGGCCCTTCAGATGTTTTGGACCACAACTCCCAGAATTCCAAGCTTGTATATCCAATGGCAAAGGACTGTAGGAATTGCGGTCCAAAACATCTGGAGGGCTGAAGTTTGGACATGCCTGATCTAGGGGATTTGGGTCTTCTCTCTCTCTCTCTCTGCCACTGAAGGAATTTCTCCACTCCACAGTTGTCACTGGAGATGGGTGCAGACGGGAAAAAAATGCATCTGTTGAATTATAAATTTCAGGATAAATGAAGCTTGGGAAATTTTATATCTATCTAACAGAGAAAAGCCCTCTGTGGCCAGGCCAGGCAGCTCAAAAACAGCAGGGTAGCCAGAGAGGCCAGTCGGAAGAGAAGAGAACAAAGTCAAATATAATTAATTCAAGTGGGGAAAGGCTCCTGCGGCGTCATATTTAGTCACATATTTCAGCAATAATAGCACTTCTGTCAGGGAAGTTGCATTTTTCAAAGGTGATTGCTTTTATCGTCATGTTGCAATATTAACAGGAAGAGTCCTTCCATCGGTTCAGAAACCTAACCTCTTTTTTATTTTCCTGACGGGGGTGAAAAGGACCAGCGATACTTGCTGGAGCAGGGCTTCGTGAAGTGTCCGTGTTCCGATCCGACTTGGGGTTTGTTTACGTCGCAAATAAAAGCCTTGATGGGGGTGTAGGTGTAACCGAATACCAATGTTAGGCTATTATTCAGAGAGCTAATTTAAAAAGTAGCCACTCAGATAGTGCCAAACACACACACACACACACACACAGGGCGAGGAAGGCGCTGCATACCAATAGGGGGACACTGGATTTTCCATAACATTTGCATATGCTGATTTATGTGCACGGAGGAGAATTTTAAAATAATTGCTGCACTTTGGACATTTATTGTTACAGGCTGTCAAGTCACTTCTAATTTATGGGATTTTTTTCTGTGTGTGCGTGGCATGTGAGTTATTCAAGGCAGAGACTGCCATGGTCACCCCCCTCCCCCTGGTAAGTTTCCTTGGCTGAGCTGGGATTTGAACTCAGTCCCCCTGTCCTAGTCCAGCGCCTCCATCCCCCGTTCTGACTCTCCAAAATGAGAACAAACTGTCTAATATTGCAGCAAATCATTGGCCCACCTTTTAGAGGACACTTTGCCCAGTGCTGCCCATTTAAGCCTGAGCCCTGTGCCATTTCATCTAATGCGGAATCCAAATAAGAGTTAGACCCACTGGATCATGTGCCAACGTTTATATTTGCTGTTGTTACGTACTGTCCAGTTGCTTCCGATTTACCACAACCTTATAAATAAGCCATCTCCAAAACGTCCTGTCCCCCAGCCCCCGTACGCAGGTCATAGAATCATAGAATTGTAGTGTTGGAAGAGACCTCAGGGTCATCTAGTCCAACCCCCTGCCATGCAGGAACCCCATCACAATATTTCCGACAGATGGCCATCCAGCCTCTGCTTAAAAACCTCCCAAGAAGGAGACTCCACCACCCTTTGTGGCAGCCTATTCCACTGCTGAACAGCTCTAACTGTCATGACGTTCTTCCTATTGTTCAAAAGGAATCTCTTTTCCTGTCGTTTGAAACCGTTGCCATGAGTCCTAGTCTCTTAAGCCATGGAAAACAAACCTGTTCCCTCTTCAATATGACATCCTTTCAGATATTTAAACGTAGCTATCATATCCCCCCTCAGCCTTCTTTTTGAAAGGCTAAACATTCCCCGTTCCCTAAGCCATTCCTTGTAAGACATTTCCTCCAGACCCTCAACCATCCTGGTCGCCCTCCTTTGCACCCGCTCGAGGTTGTGCCAAGCTTGTGGCTTCTCTCCTGGACTCACTCCATCTCACATTTGGCCTTCCTCCATTCCTAATGCCTTCCCCCCCCCCGCCCCCTTTTCCCAGCACGATTGCTTTTTACAGACAATCTTCCTCTCTCGTGATCGGCCCAAAGTCCGACTGTCCCGGCGTCATTATTTGTGCCTCTCGAGAGAGTTCGAGATGTGATCTAGGACCCACTTGTCGGTCTTTCAGGCTGTCCAGGGTATCAGCAGTCCAGGCTCTCTTCCTGCACCACAATCCCAAGCAAACCAATTGTTCCCCTGTCCGCTTTCTTTACCGTCCGTCGATCACACCCATCCATGGGGATTGGGAGCGTGGGTGACCTTGGTCTCCATGAATGATGCGTCCTTGAATTCATTCGGTTGACTTGGGTTGGGATCAGTGGTAGCGTCTTGGCTGCTGCCTCCAACTTTAATAGGAAGGGAGAATAATGTCCCTACAGCATACCTCGGATCCTTGAAATCAAGGGATCCCTTTTTACTGCAGAGACTAAACAGAGCATTTTGATGTGACGGCGTTTTGCGGTTGCGTCTCTAGGCGCTCGGTCCCAGGAGAAATCTGTCTAAATACGGACCAGACCCAGGTCTCCCTCCCTCCCTTGCACTCTCTCTTTCTCTCCCTCCTCCACAATTTTGACAACAGCCACGTTAAGGCAGCTCCTTCAGAAAAGAAAGAAAGAAAGAAAGAAAGGTCTACCCAGCCACGGAGTGCCATTTTGAACGGCTTGTGAAAGTGCTCTCGGGGAAGCTGAATTGGATTTGATAGCATCAGATTGCTTTCAAGTGGCGTTTTCGTCGGGGAAGCGACTCCGTAGTTAATAATAGCAGGATTATCATTGGAAGCCGGGCCCAGGGAGAAGCTTGTCTATATTTCATTTTTTTTTAAAAAAATATTTTATGGTTTGTTTCTTTTCTCTTAACCCTTTCCCCCTACTTTTATTTATTTATTTATTTATTTATTTATTTATTTATTTATTTATTTATTTATTTATTTGTTTGTTTGTTTGTTTGTTTGTTTCATTTTTATACCACCCATCTTCCAATCTGGAACTCTGGGCAGTTTACAAAGTTTAAAAAGATACAATACAATATCAGACTAAAAAAAATAAAAATAAAAATAAGAATAAAAAATAGGGAAACCCTGGCAAGATGTAGGGTTTTTTTGCCCATGGTGCCTTGCATAGCTAAAACGGAAAGCCCGGAGTACAAAAATAAACACTTTATCCTATCAACATATTATTTTTAGAGTATTTTTACCCCGCCTTTCTCCTTGGAAAAGGATCCAAGGCATAATGATAGCCATGGACTTGCATAACACTGGCTCCTTGGTTTTAATACGGAGATGAGCGCCGCCCCTAGAGTTGGACATGACTAGCATGCATGCGTGGGGGGAACCTTAACCTTTTTAGGTGTCAGGAAGAGATGGTCCACTAGGAATTGAGGGGCACCCCGGGGCAAGAAAATTCAAGATTTTTTTCCTCCCCTTCCGCTTGGCAGTTTGTTCTGAGTGATGTCTCCCCGCCTGGACACCACGTTCCTGAAACTCTCACCAGCACCTGGAGAACTCACAAAGGCCCCCTCCCCCTTTGAATCCTCTTTTAGCCGTGGACCCATCTTCTCAGCCACGATGTGTCACCCCTTTCAGGAAGGGGGAAGATTCAGAAGGTGGTAATTTGCTTTCTTCCCCAATACCTGCGTGCACGAATCTTTTCAAAAAGCAGATCTATCATGGGTTCTGTGCCCGCACTGTCTCCCTTCTCCCTCCCTCCTCACTTATCAGCCCCTCGATTTATTGCTGCAGCTTTGGAAATTTATGCCTGCGACTCCCTTCTTTGTATTTACTCCAATTAACACATAAACCCTAATTACTCAGATCAAGGGAGTTGGGAGTCCATAAATGGAAAGTGACAGGGCAGCGTTTGGCAGCTGCTTTTGGCAGGGAGGTGACCAAAAAAAACCCGGGTTGGGGGTGGGTGGGAGGGAATATCAATTAAGTGACATTGACAGCCAGGCTTGTTTTGGGGGGGGGGAGAGAAGGAAGGAAGGAAGGAAGGAAGGAAGGAAGGAAGGGAAGGAAGGAAGGAAGGAAGGAAGGAAGGAGGAGGAAAGAAAGAAGGAAAAAGGAAAGAAAGAAAGAAAGAAAGAAAGAAAGAAAGAAAGAAAGAAAGAAAGAAAAAAGAAAGAAAGAAAGAAAGAAAGCTGAATTCTTCTAGGCATCGCTTCTTCACTCACCACCTGAGTAGAACAATCAGTGAGGCTTAGTTTAGAGGCCTCTGGACATGGAGCCAGAGGTTGAGAGTTTGATTTTGTCATATATTAAAGCAAAAAGCAAAGTGTTCTGCTTATATACCACCCCATACCACTTAAAGTAGTCTCTGGGATGTTTACACTTTTTAATTACAGTATACAGGCTACACATTCCACCCCCAGCAAGCTGGGTATTCATTTTACTGACCTCGAAAGGATTAGCTGTAGTTTGACTTGATGATCTATAGTAGTGGTGCTGAACCTTCAGCCCTCCTGATGTTTCGGACCACAACTCCCAGGATTCCAAGCCTGGATTGCCAATGACAAAGGATGGTGGGAGTGGTGGTCCCAAACATCTGGAGGGCCGAAGGTTCACCACCATTGATCAATAGGATCCTTTACAGTTCTGCAGATTTAAGATGATGATTTATTGTTATAATCGGTGCTTTCTGGCTGCGGCACACCCTAAAAGCGACCTTTCCCCCTCACTCTGCCCCCTCCTTTGGCAGCGACATCACGACACACAAACGGCACTACAACTCCCAGGGTTGGGGTTTGCACCATGTAGTTTGACCAAGTGGCCTCAAGAGCCTTCGTGCATCTACCCGGGCTGGTGGTGGCCCTAACAGATGCTGGCGGGCTAGTGTCTTGCTTCGGACCAAGCCATCGGAACCCACGGATGTCATAGTCCCGTGGGGGCGAACCTTCGCCACTCCAGATGTTTTGGACCACGACTCCCAGAATCCCAAGCCTGCATTGCCAATGACAAAGGACTGTGCAAGCTGTCGTCCAAAACATCTGGAGTGCTGAAGGTTCACCACCGCTGTATAGTCCGTCAACATCCAGAGACCCATGCCGGCTGGATGTCCTATCTTTTTAAAAGAGGTCAGCTCGGCCCTACGTCCTCACTCTTTTGTTGCTTTCGATTTGAGTGTATTCCTAGTATCAGACCGCGTTTCCCGGTGGCAGTGTTCTTTGGGTGGCTGTTCCCCTCCTTCTTTTACAATACAGATTACATTGCTGGCGGGGGCGTGTGTTTAATTGGCATCTCATCACATCCACGGTTCGAGGTTTGTAACTACCTGCGCATCAGGGCGTTTAAAACCATGAAATAGTCTCCCCCCCCCTTCCTCCCTTCCGCGACATGTCTCTGGGACCAGGTAGGAAATATTGAGAGGTGTTTTGGGGGGGGGAAGAGGAGGAGGAGTTCGAAACGACTAATTGATATCTTTAGAGAAGAATCTGTTTTACAAGAGTATTTGAAACGTGGCAGAGTTGCCAGAAGGCCCATTAACATAAATGTTTAACTCTGACACGCGCAAACTTATGTACCCAAATGAAAATGTTTCATGCATTAATTTGTTGCAGAAGGTACTAACATAACAATTAGAACGGCATTCCGCCTGCTTACATTTAAATTTCCTGGGGCATTTTTTTTCCGAGTGCAAATGCATAGCTATGATATAGACCCTCCACCTCCCCACCACCCCCTGGCAAGCTTCTACTTCCACTCTGCCGTTAATTCTTTTGTTAAGCTGAAATTCGTACGGGTTTTCAAAACCCAATTGCAGGTTGGTGGGTTTTGTTGTTGTCGTTTTTCAAAAGGCGTACTGCGTTGTCTTTGGATTGTTTTGTTCAATGAAACAGGGACAATTGGGGAGAATAAAACAAGGGAGGCTGCAAATGGAAACATTACAAAGCCTGATGGAAGGCAGCCCTCTTCAGGTGGCAGAGGGGGAGGAGGGGGCAGCAGACAATTCAAATCAAAAAGAAGCTCTGACAGATGATTTCCTAGTTTTCTCTGAAAGGCCTGCAGCGTTGAAGCACTCAACCCCCCACCTGATTCTATTGTCGTACTGCTCCAACAGTTAATAAGCTTTCCCTGATATTCAGCTGAAATCTGGCTTCTTGTCCTGCACGTTTGGATGATCAAGGACAGATCCTGCTTCTGCTCTGTAGGACCACCTTTCAACTATTGAAAAAAATCTATCCTTTCCCCCCCGGCGTGTCCTGTGGAGGATGCGGCACAGATGCCACACAACACCGCAAGGTGGGTTTGTTCCCAGATGCAGGGTCTTCTCGGTGGTCACCTTGTGGATGTAGTATTGAATCTTTAACCAAGGACAAGAGATGTCCTTGTTTTTTTAAAAAAAATACTTATTTGCATGAGCTTCCAAGCTGCAATACTTGGGCTGTTTTGTGGCGGTGTTCCCTTGTGGCTTAGTTTAGTAGAACGGACAAAATATTTGAAGAACTGGGAGTAGACAGGATTTGGATGTTTTGAACACCGCAGTCCTCCCTTGCCAATCTTGCTACGAGCATTCCTCCAGTGGACTCGCTCAGTTGGCCGTTCTAGTGATGGGCAATGAGAGTTGTAGTCTAGCTCTCGGAGGCACCAGCTGGGCGATGGCTGATCTTCTTGGAGTCTTCTCCTCGGACCAGTACTGGGCAGGTTCAGCTATGGCATTATGGAGGTTTCCTGTGTTTTTTTCTAGGTTTAGTTTTAATGGAAAGGTTCTTACCTCACTCGTGATGGCAGGGAAAGGGTAGACGCGGCGGCGTCAAAACGTTGCAGCTGAGGAGTCTTGTGGATCCTTTAATCCTACCACGTTCTGTGGGGGATCACAAGGAGGAATACTGGGCTACTATCTATGGAAAGCTTGTGCCTGATAAAACTTTGCTAGTCAGTTTCTCGTTGAGTTCCCAAGAGACTTCACCCACAACACAAGGGCCCTAGAGCTGAATGGAGCGGTTGTCCGTAAGAAATATGTTAGTCCTCCCGGTTCTTCATCAGGGTTGTACTCGGGATGGAATTATGAAACAATCCAGCTCCTTTTTCTTTCTGGTCTGTCATCCGGGCATGTCTTGGATGCCTGGTTGACTCGCTCGAGATGGGGAGGGGACCCCCCCCACCCCTGTGGCAGTGCAGACACTCCGCCTCCAAGCCCCCCCCCCCTTGGCGGAGTCAACGCTCCCCTTAAACCGAACGGGAATAAAAATGGAAACATAAAAATAGCAGTTGGAAAGATAAAAAATAGCATTTATTGTCCTAATAAAACCCGTTGCAGCTTTCCACAGGAAGGCGTGTGTTGGTCGCCTCCCCGCTTTTACCTGGAAAGGCTGTCGAGTTTTGAAGAGTTATCGCTGTTTTCGTAAGGAGAAGCGCCAATGATTCCGCTTTCGGGCTGCTTGATAGATCCCTTTGCCTGGAGCATCCCAGTGTGTTTATACATAGCTTGTATGGCAGCTTTCATAAGACATTTACCCCATGATTTGCGATGAGCTTATGTGTGAATAATTAATGGCAATTAATCCTTAATTACAGTAATTAGGCAAGTCACAGGAAATTAAGCTGCAGCTGGAGAAGACCAGGCCTGCGATGAGAGGATCGGGGGGCTGAGCATCTCTGCCAGTCACTGACAACATTCCTCGGATGAGTCGCGTTCAGTCTGCCGTCGGCGTTCCGACTGGCAGCCTAGGGTGGGACCCGGGCCCTCGCTTTGCATGGCAATCTAGAGTTGCTGCCAAGAGGTGGTGCTTATTGCAGCGGGTATTTTGCTTCTTTTTTCCTTGTTGTGTATTTTTCCCCTTTTATGATCCTCCTCACCCCAATCGAAGTTCAAGTGCCAAAATAATGCGTGATATACAAGCGACCACTGGTGTTTCGGTGGAACCATCGTTCCAAAAAGTGGTAATGGGTTTTGGCTTGACTTCTTTATTTCCTGACCAGTACTGGGTAGTCGTACGAGCAGGGTTTTAAAAATTTAATTTAATGTTTTTTTTTTTTAAAGCAGACCAATGAAGCAGAGTTTTGTTGACGAAAGCTTGCCATTTGATTTTGGCATTCCTACAGAAGTCTCGCCCTGCTCTTGCACCTGTGTAATCCTAAAATCCACACTGCCTTGTCCCCATCTTTTGTTTTTAAAGACTACGTAACCGTTAATAAATTTCGTTGTCATGTGCTTCCAGCTTTGGGGCTTATTTCCTTCTTTGAGAAAAGGTGCCCTGGCTTTATTTATTTATTTTCATGGATCAACTAAGCTGGTTTAGAAACCACTTCATACCCAGGAATTTTTTTTAGAAAAAAAGAAAGAAAACAAAAAAATAATTTTATTGGCAAAACGCGACTGATTGCGTTTTAAACAAGTTAAATTGTGAAGCTATGGGTGGTTTCCCAAGGGAAGCTAGCAGAAGGTAGAGTAGAAAGCAGAAAGATGATTGAACAGACTTTGCTTTTGAATTTCCTAGTTATTTTGGGTTTTCAGGATGCTAGTAGAATTCAGACGAATGGATGACAAATTCAGAGAAATAGATGTGTCTTCCCTTTTTGCTTCCTCTTTGTTTGGTTTTTCAGTTCTGCCTACTCAAATGTTGAGGACTTTTCATTTTCCCATTTTAAGGGAAATTGATTCAGTGTGCACTTTCTAGTACAGGCAGTTCCATATGCTGTTTTGCAAAAAGAAACACATTTATGGGAAGCTATTTTTCTCACTTGTCAAGGTTTATATATACAGTGGACCCTCATATAACAAACAGTTTGCATAACATAAAATTTGTATAACATGAAAAATTCTGGAGATAACGAAAATTTGCTTAACAGAATTGTCTATGGGGCGAATCTGTACAACATAAAATGGTGGTGATTAGGGATTACTGTGTTTTCAATGCATTCCTATGGGAAATTTGTACAGTATAAAGGAAAATTTGCTCAACATAATTTCATTTGAAACGAATTAATTCCTTTATACAAAGTACCACTGTATGTATTAAACCTTGACAAGAACGTGTACGCAGAAATATTTTTGGATGCAAAATTTTTGGAATTTTTTAAAGGAAATGAAGAATTTTCGTGCAACATCCCAAAAAGATTGAATGTTGAAGAATAACTGAGTTGTACTTTGTGTAGTGATTCTTAGATGCCAAACCAGAAACACTTGGATTGGATTCAGACAAATGGATTGTATCCTCTTCCATTTGTAAGACTTCCTTGTAGGATAGTTAAAGATATGTGTGTGTGTGTGTTGTGTCGTTACAGTCGTGACTGACTCTTCATGACCCCATGATCTACCCAGCACTTATCTATCTATCTATCTATCTATCTATCTATCTATCTATCTATCTATCTATCTATCTATCTATCTATCTATCTTTCCTTCCTATCTATCTATCTATCTATCTATCTATCTATCTATCTATCTATCTATCTATCTATCTATCTATCTATCTATCTATCTATCTATCCCTTCCTTCCTTCCCATCTATCTATCTATCTATCTATCTATCTATCTATCTATCTATCTATCTATCTATCTATCTATCTATCTATCTATCTATCTATCTATCTATCTATCTATCTATCTATAGTGCTGCTTCACATGGTACTGGATGCAGTTTAATAAAAACAAAATGATGACCAGAAAATGCCCATAAAAAGTTAGTAAGATTAAATAAATCCAGTTTGAAACTGGCACCATCGATGTTTTATGTCAAACAACTTATACCACAACGACTAACGATTTTGTCTGGCACAGACTTCTCAGGCTGGAGGCCGTTTCTTGCCTCTGATGTCGTGGCTTATGCCAAATACAAATGAGTAGTCATTGACGTGCTCCCAAAGTCTTCTTAGTTTGGGTTGGAATAGAATGAACATGGATTCACCTTGAATATTGTGTTTAAATGCTTTGTTTTGGTCCACAGTTTTGTCGCTGTCCAGAAGACTGTAGATAAGATCGCTGATGAACAATATGTCCCAGGGTGGGGAGGGAGGCAGCCATTTTTAACGCAAAAAAGCTCAGATCTGCTTTTCTGGGTAGAACGTCTTAGATGGGTTTGGGCCAAAATTCCTTTGTTTCGCAAAGAGGAAGAACAGGAGAAAGGTGGTTCGGGAGCTTGCATCAAAAGTGAGAATAGAGGGAGAGAGTAGTGCCAAAGAAGTGCTGCCCTTGATGCAGATCCGCAGGAATTAATAGATCCGTTTTGATCATAACTGGTTTGCCCCATTCATTGGCCGGTGTGCTCGCGGGGACAGATGGAGAATAATTTTGGATGGTCTCCTGACAATATTTTTGCCAGGTTCCAAACCCCTGTGGTTCCGCTCATTCCAGGAATGGCCATCGTTTCCAAGTGGGACACATGAGTGCCAAAAAGAGGGGAAGGGGGGTTGTTGAGATGCGTCCAACATGGCACGTACACTTAGGGAAGCCCGTATATGGATGAACAAAATCTTAAACAGCCAGTAACGGAATGGCTCCCTGGAAGGTAACTCAGCCTTTTGTCCGATGCAACGTCAACTAGCAGTGGCCTACATATTTTTGAAGCAGGAAAAATGTTTGAGATGAGTTTTTTTGAGGCTAGCTTTGTCACCAGCTGCACAGGCTTCGGTTTAGAACAGGGGACATCTGCATTGTACCTCTCTTTCATGCGAAATGGGTAGCCAAGATGTGTACGCCTTTGTAAACAAGGGCCTTGAAGTGTGAGCTTGTGTCTCAATGAAATCCGAAAGCATCGAGAGTGGAATTCTGTCTCCTGTAAAAATTACGCGAGCAGACTCAGTTGACGCAATCATTTCATTTGGGGGGGGGGGGCGAGAAAGCGAAGAGAGCTGCATGGTTTCCTGAAGGTATAGCTGATATTCTCCAGATTCCTGTAAGTTTATCTTGCAAGGCAATGTGGTACAATGGTTAGCACGTTGAACTAGCTGGTGGCTGTGGATCACGCCACAACGATAGTTTTGGGTGGTCTCAGGCTTTCTACTGTCTTTCTCCTTTCTCCTGTGCATAAATTGCAAAAAGTACAACACTGCTGAAAGTCCTTGAGGAACGTTTTTTTTTGGGGGGGGGAAGCTGCTTACCGCACATCTGTGGCAGCTGTATGGACTAGAAACTTGGTTTTGCAAGCAACGATGGTCTGTTTTTCTGTCCACGGCTACATTCTGAAATTTTCTTGTGAAACTGAAGATCTAGGCACCTCGGTTATGAATTTGGGATTGTGACTCTTCTTAGGACGTGGGGGATCAAAATGTTGTAACTGAATATCTATGCCGTAACGACTGTCGAACAATTGGGGTACTTTTTTGCCACAATCTAAAGCTGAATGTACCTCCTGGTGGTCAATAGGGGAATAATCCCCAACGTTTCTTGGTGTGTTCATTTCTCTCCCCTTCCCCTTTTAAGTAGTAACTTGCACCTTCATTTTTGGGGGGACACATCAGAATCTGCTCCTTGTTTTTATTTGGGTGGGGGACTCAGGTCCATATTTGTTGTATTGACTTATTGTGTATCTCTATTGCTGTAAACCGCCCTGAGTCCTTTTTATGGGAAATAGAACGGTATATAAGTGCGAAAATAAAATAAATAAATAAATAAATATCTCAGACAGAATGGGTGGGAGATGGTGCCGTTTAGTTTCGGGAGCCTATCCTTCAAAGAGACAGCTTCGACATGTGCCTTTTATATGTGGAATATGTTGATCTCATACCCTTTGGCTCTGCAGCCAGAGACCTCAGCCATAAGGGATTTCTAAGTTTCCATCCACAGGCACCCACAGCTCTCGACCAAAAAGTCTGAGGTGTGCTACTGAAATACCTCTCCCAAGATTCAAGCCATGACATCTAAAGCGATACAGGGCAGACCGTACTCAATAGTAGAGACACAGCCTCCGCTCTTGTAAGGATGCCATCCCGTTGCTTTGACTATTTTTAAGCGACTCCGTCCTCATTAGTTTTTTACTCTGTCCTGACATCCTTATTAGAGATGGGCACGACTCATCGAAATTTTCGTTTTCGTTTTTTCGTTTTGTTTCGCAACAAAAACGAAAAAAATTTCAGAAGCAAAACGACAACGGAAACGAAACGAAAAATTTTGCCGTGTTTTTCGTTTTCGTTACGGCAGACACATTGCATTTGAAAGAATGCTAACAAAACTAAAATTTTTCGTTTTCGTTTATGTTTTTTTGTTTCGTTTCGTACGAAAACGAAAACGAAAAATGTGCAAGAAAAACCTCAAAAAACGAAAACGAACCGAAACGGCCCCCTAAACGAAAAACGAAAAACAAAAAATTATTTTTTTGAGTCGTGCCCATCTCTAATCCTTATTTAGCTGAATCCAGTGTCAACAGCTTCTCTTCATGTCCTCTTGTAGGCCAGAGGATGCGAAATGATGGTCTGGCAGCGTGTCCTTAGCTGTCCAAGGCCAACATTTTATATTTCAGCCTCTTGGGAGCTTTGTAATGGATGGGGTTTCTTCCCGAAGGCCCGGGCCGTACGCAGTGGTGGGCAGAGAAGACGAATCTTATTCGTAATTCCTCAGTCAGAGGCTGTGATTGTTCCGTGGCGTCGCTCGCCCAGCTTTCTCCTCCGAAGCTGTGTTAAACCTCACCTGCACCAGACCTCTGGATCAATGTTTAATTTACTCGTACGGATGGATGACTCATTTGAAAGAGAAAATTGTGACACCGTGAGGGAGACATTTTGGATGTACCAGAGCGGGTGGCATTTATCTTGTTCGCTTGTGGTTTCGAGTGGAAATAAGTCACAGGATCTTAATAACGGTCTTGATTTTATAAATTATTTCTTTAAAACATGCTCTCGCGCACCTCCTCCTCCTCCCTCTCTCCGCAATGCTCTTCCTGCTCTTGAAATAAGCAATCCATTCATTTTAATATGTAGAATTGGTTTGCTAGCAGGGCGACAGTTTAAAAAGACTTCCCACTGTGAGACACTCACAACCATATTGCCGCCCTATTACGCACTAAGGTAGCTGTTTAGAGGAGCAAGTGTTCTCCCTGGATATGTTCTAAAGTGCAGTAATTTTATTTAAGATAATGAGGATTTATAACAGTTTTGCGCTTCTGAAAGGCAGCTTTTAGGCTGAGCAAAATGGGCTGTTTTGGTTATTGAGTGCGTGCTTAACCGTAGCGTGTTTGCCTGGCGTAATGTCATGCATTAGGCATTTCCGTCGGCGATTTTACGAGGAGATCTTCGAGGCTGCAAGAAAGCTAGCAGTGCCACAAATTCTTGGCCGAGCTAATTTGTCATCAGCATGGAGCCCAAAAGACTGATTACACCCCCCCTTTCTCATTTCAGAACCTTTAAAATATTATTGTTGGCATAATGTTGAAGAAGCAAACACCTCCTTTGTGTCGCACCTTTGACACTGAAGATGGAGCAGTTTAAAAAATCAATTTTCAAAGTTTTTAATTGTAACCTTATGGACCAGGATTTTACTGTTTCTTTAAAGAAATACATGCCTCCTTTCTCCCTGTCTTCCTGTCTTCCTTCCTGTCTTCCTTCCTTCCTTTTAAAAAACAGGAATCGCGCTCCTTCAATGACATAAATATTTCCATGTTTCTTGCCTTTCATAGCCTTCTTTGCTGCAGTCAATGCATTACTCTCTCTCTCTCTCCCCCCTTTACTGGCTTAACTGTATACTTAATGCCCCGTTTATAAATCTAAACCAGAAGGAATTGAACTGTTACAGCTTTTTATCAGGTTCTATCTCCTCGCTCGAAAATCTTGGCTCTCAAAACATTTCTAATTTCCCCTTATTTGAAGGTTCAAACAGTTTCAAATTACTGCCCCTGGATTGTTCTTGACATGCAGAATGGTACATTTGATCCGGGGGAAATGCAGGAATGCATTGTACGTTCCTTTCCCTGAACAAGGGAATTCAGAGGGTAAATTACAGTCATTTACTGGAGTGTAATTTAGTTGGGAGCCTTTAGGCAAATAGAGAAGGAAGGACAGAAGAGAACAAAATAGCTCAGAACGAGATCTCTACAGTCTCCACACCCCCGAGCTGTGGAAGACTGAATTTTTTGCACAAGAAGAACAGGGAGGCTCTGCCTTAAGAAATGAATTCACTTTCCTCTTTCCTTTGTTAACGGAGAAATAAGTAAAGAGCTTTGGAGTGATTTACTCAAGAATCACAATGTTAAATCTTCCTAAATAAGCCGGGTTTCTTGGTGCCCTCCATCTAGTTTTTATGTGCACTCCGCATCTGAGATCCATAAAAAACGATTCGTTGTCTGTTTGCGAAATAGATCAAAACATCACAAAAGAGGTTGGACAAAAGGCACTCCGATTGTACTTTTGTGCCCGCGTGTGCATGCATGCATGGCAAAATAAGAAGTCCTTTTTCCAAGGAGAAAGGCAGGGTAAAAATACTCTTAAATAAATAAACTAATTCCCCATTTCCCTGATGTTTTTGCCTGTTGTCTTCCCTGAGATCTTCAAGACTTCAAAGAAATAAAAAAAATCATATGTACGTCTATAATTACCTAGCTACACAAACATCATTTTAAAAGGGACAGAAGAGAGAGGGAGGAGATGGAGGGGCACAATGCAAAATTATAAATGAAACCCCCCACATTTTGAGGTAGTGTTTAGGGTTTCGACACTGGCTTTCATTTCCAAGCTAGCAATAATTGCTCGACAAACACACGGCAATCTGGAGAAAGCAGGTCTTGTATGGCATCATGCCATTGGACACCTAAGTTGTGCCCTGCATTACCCCTGTGCCATAATTGATAGCTAAAGGAAGGCACATGCTATGCTAATCATTTGTTAGCATCGCTTGTTAAATTGCGGTTGCCAATTTAAAATAAACGGTGGAATCCGGGCCTGTATTTTACGGGCCTGGTCGGCAGCCGTTTTCCCACAGCTGTTTTTCAACTTTACGCCGCATACATGCCGGCTTTCTCCCCCTTGCACACAAGGTCAGCGTGTTCGCCGGTTTAATAGCAGACTATCAAGAAGAAAAATCAATGCGTGGTGTGTTTCACACTCGTATCACGGGGGATTCACCCCTCCCCATTTTCTCCCCCTCCCTCTCTCTCTCTCCCCCCCCAGCACCTTTGTGTACTGATCCCAAGGTTGCAAATTACAATATTAATGCCCTGTTAGCAGCGTGCCAAAATGAAAGCCATGCAGTGGCTGGCGCTAAAGTCGCATGAACTTAAGCCCTCCGACGGTAGCATTTCGTTTTTCCCCGTCGCCTACGTCAGCTGGGCTGAATCGCCGTTGGCACAGCCCAGCTGAGATGCGGCTCCTAGCCCTCAGCTTCCTAACAATTATTTACTATTTGCCTTGAGAGGATGAAAACCTTTTAGCGGGCTGTGCGTGAAGATCCCCTTGACCACGTTGGCACTTACTGGGAGGGAAATAAAACAGGGTTGTAGCTTATGCGACGGAGAAGGACGGCACGTCTACCGTAGCTTCACACAGGTCCGCAGAGAGTTTTTCCTGGGTGCGGCCTCCACTCTGACGAAACCCTCCGAATGGGGTTTCAATCTTATTGTTGTCCTACCCCCCTGAGCTGAATTTAATGAGGATCATCAGACGTTACTGCCCTCCGCTTGTCACCCTCCTTTGTTTGCTTGCGGCTTCTTCAATCGTTCCCCCCCCCGCCCCCAATTGTAGCAGAAAATTTGTCGAAGAGGGAAAGACGCAGAATAGTTGCCTGGGGTTTTTCGAAAGGGGCTCTTTTCCCTTTCACTTTGGGGACTGTCAGCCAAAGAAGCTTGACTTACATGTGCAAGGGGAATGAGCGGGAAAGAGAAGGCAACGATGGAGCACTTCTCAAATCGTTACTCATTTCCAAGATATTAAAAATGACTCCGATGTGAAACCTTTCGTTTGTAATAGCGGCCCGGGACATTGAACCCCCACCCACCCACACTTTGGGTTTTAAAAAAATAAAGGCTTTGATTGGCATGGTCAGTTTTGTAAACCGCCCAGAGTAGCCGTGCAGCTAGATGGAGTGGTATATAAATGAATGAATGAATGAATGAATGAATGAATGAATGAATACATACATACATACATACATACATACATACATACATACATACATACATACATACATACATACATACATACATACACATATAAATGGTCTGTTTGGGTTTGCATCAAGGACCACATTCGGAGGGCCTCATCGTAGTGCATGTGTGCGTTGTCTTTCTCAATTGTTGAAATAAGCTGTTCTCCGAGCCGTGCAGTTGCCGACAGTTCTCAATCACCAGCGTCGTTGTGGGATGCGCCTGGCCATTCTGTGGCCAGTATTTGACACCCCCTCCTCTTTTTAGGGAGGAATTCCAAGCATGCTTGCAGAATCAAATCACCTTTTTCTGCTTTCGGAGCAACTTTGGCAGTGTTCCCTGGCTCTGCATCATAGAAGCTTTGTAAGGCAGGTTCACACAACCGGCTGCTTTTCTTAATTTATTTTATTTTATGGGGTGGGGTGGGGAGGCAACAGTAAATCATCTCAGAGATTATTTGGCCTTGGACTGCGGGGAGATTTCAAAGGGCAGATTTAGCCCACGAAAAGAAGCCTCCGTCAACTTTCTGCCTGTTGGTGGTTGGCGTGTTTTGTTGATGGATTTTGCCGTCTCAACATCCTCTCTCTTCTGCCCCCCCTCCATAGTTGGAGGTTCCAGCTACATAGGTTACACAGAGGCATAAACTTAGCGCTAATTAAAGAAACAAAAGGAGAGTGTGGTTGTGGTGGCAGAGATAGGGAGAAAATAGCTACTTAGGTAATTGTTGTTGAGTGGAAACCGAACAGGGAAGAGCGAGGACGTCTGATTTTCTTCCAGATGTTAAATTCATAAAGCTTTCATTTGAAATGAATGGGCTTAGTTCCATACAAGCAATTATACCCCAACCCAAGGCAGTAAGGAATAATTCCATCATATCTACAAAACAAGCTGTGGCGTACAAGTAATTGCTCGTTTCCATTTACAGTATTCCAGTGGAATCATTGCCTGGAACCCCGATGGCATTCATACACGATTTGCTGGGGCTGAAAATGCTGGGGTGCATTTCTGTTGTGCAGGTGTGTAGCCCAGGTGTGTCCTGGCACCTGCCCCATTAGTTGCTGTTAGCTGTGGCAACTTACTCAAAACGGCCACCAACGCCATTCAGATTTGGGGAAATGGAATTTATATAACTGTTGTCTTGCTATTCAGCAATTCATTCGGTGAGTTTACTCTTGTTAGGAGCAGCAATTACCCACAAGCCTTCCTGTGGCATTAGAGATGCAAGGAGGAATCTTTATCCTAAGTAGTTCCTTCTCTTCCACTTGTTGGCCGAATCCAGCCCTGCTTGGGCACAAACACTTCTCCCGGATTGTTTTTAAAATGACAAAGCTGAATATTTCCATGAAATCCTTATCTCAATCACATCAATTGCCTTAGAGGAGATGTTCATGTCTCATTTAGGCAGCGATACTGACACCACCAGGCCTTGTATCCCAGTGGATAGAGGGTGCGCGTGGCTGGGTGTGCATTTAGAAAATTAAAATGTAAATATACCAACTAATTAACAAAACCTTTGTTCATGAGGAGGGGGAAAAAACAAGTTGGGGAGCCATGTAGCCATCATAAAAATCAAATACAAAAACAGACCAGATGATACCTTTTAGGCTATTAGGAAAATAGCAAAGCAGTTGCTAATATTCCAAGGGCAACACCCTCTTCCCCGAGCTATACGAAAAGTTCAAACATGACAAAGATGGAAATGTCAGGAGTTAGTTCTTAGATGTAGGTTCTTGGCAAGATGAAAAAATGCCAAGTCGTTGCTTGGTGGAGGCCTGGAGCTGAGATGTTTTGAAGCTGCATCTGAAGTGAAGTAAGGGTGGTGTTTTCATTGTCCTAGACCTTCAAAGAACGTGTAGCATGTCACGTCCACACTTCCACACACCCTCTCTCTCTGTGGTACGTTCAGGCTAATGGCCCCTTGAGGGGGAGCCATTCAAGAGATGTAAACATGTGCACAGGCATACGCATATGGGGATAAGCAAAAAGCTGGATGCCTCCCACCCTATTACATAAAAACCAAAGGAACGGGGGTTTTAAAGAATCTAGCCAGATAACCCATCTTTGTTGAGACAGGCTGCTTCCACACCACGAGAAACCTTGGGAGGAGTGACACTTAGTGTGCCTTTCCTGGCCTAAAAGGACACCAGGGGGCCGGCGGGTTGATTCTTCCCACAAGACACAAACAACCCATCCGAGCCTTCTGAATGTAAAAAGTCCACGCCTCAAGGAGGGCAGTTGTCCCAGCTGAGTGAGGCAAGCAGACACTCTTTGCTCAATTGTTGCAAACAGCGCCAAAATACGTCTCGGGAAGGCGAGGTGTCACCGCCGAGGGCGGCAATTTTGTGGCGTCTCTTTCTCATCAGCAAAAATAAAACCCGTAGAGATATAAAAAGAACTGGTGCAAGTGATCAGGGCTGGAACGCCGGGGTGTCTATGGCGATAAGAGTTTATATATGTGTGATTGCTATTATTATTATTATTATTATTATTATTATTATTATTATTATTATTATTATTATTATTATTATTATTATTAATTCTCCTGAATAGGACAAGTTTCCCCTTTCCCACAACTTTAAAACCCCACAGTTTCACTCCTTCTATACCCCAGAGCACAGAGAGAACTCCTGCTCCCCTGAGCTCCTTGCCCTCTGAAGATGCCGGCCACAGAGTTGTTGTAGTTGTAGTAGTTGTTGTTGCTGTTGCTGTTGCTGTTGCTGTTATTTAAAATCTGAATGTCTGCGGCGAGGCCCGTTTGTTGACGTGCTTAGAGAGTGGACACATCCATTCCACTAAAGGATTACGGCGGCTATTATGTGGCTCAGGAATGTGGCTTCCTATAGGTTCAGCCGGGCGGTGGGGATGATGGTGTCGTTGAGGGGGTGGCAGCGGTGGCGGCGGCGGCGGAGCGGAGGGGGGGGAGCGCCGAGATATAATAAATAATGCATGTGGAGGAGCTCATAAATGTAAGCTTGAATTTTCCTCAGTAGTAGGGTTTTTTTTTTCTTTTTGTTCTCAATCACCTTGATGAAACCGTCTTGAAGATCCTCTTCTTCTCGGTGGCATTTGGAGTGAGTCCCTGACAGGCTGATTTTCCACCCCTGTTGTGACGGTTCTTTCCTCTAGTTAATATTCCTCTTTAAGTGTCGTACCAAAGTAAACCAAAGGAGGCTGGCTCATGACATTAAAGCAGCATTTGCATTAATTATGCAGTCAGGGGCTGGTGAGGAAGGGTGAGGAGCCGGCGGGGGGGGAGAGAGAGAGAGAGAGAGAGAGAGAGAGAGAGAGAGAGAGAGAGAGAGAGAGAGAGAGAGAGAGAGAGAGAGAGAGAAGAGGCTGCTATGGAGCTGGAGGAGGCAGGCAACCGCGGGGCTGGGATGGAGGTTCATTTATACGTGGCGGCAAAAGTGGAGTGGAGCCGCCCCCCCCCATCCATTTCCACCTTTCCAAAGCCCACTTCCCAAAAAGGTCCGCGGGGAACGTTTTCCTTTTAGAGTCATTGGTGGCCCTTGTTGAGTGACTCAGTGAGTTGGAGGAAGAAGCTTGGCTCAGGCAGAAAGGTTCCGTCGGTACTGGACACATGCAAGCGTGTGTGTCTATTTGGGTCAAGTTCCTTCTGGCTCACAAGAGCTGACTGTGAGAGCCAATTTGTTTTTTTGGGAGCCATGCTAGGCAGGATGAGAGCTCTCTCTCTCTCTCTCTCTCTCTCTCTCTCTCTCTCTCTCTCTGTGTGTGTGTGTGTGTGTGTGTGTGTGTGTGAGTCACAAGTATAGGTTGTGATGCACCTGTTGTACCTCAAAGAGTGTGCCATTGGGTGTGGTCTTTCCCCTGTGTTGCCAACATAAGAACATAAGAAGAGCCATGCTGGGTCAGGCCAAAGGCCCATCTGGTCCAGCTTCCTGTATCTCACAGTGGTCCCACCAGATACCTCTGGGAGCACATGAGGCAACTAGATCCCTGTCTCTTGATATCACTCCCCCGCCTCTGGCATTTGGAGGCACCCTCATTTTAAGCCTGGAGAGAACATGTCTCCCTAGCATGGCTTGTCACCTGCGATGGCCTTTTCTTCCAGAAATTGTCCAACCCCCTTTTAAAGACATCTAGAACAGATGCCATCACCACATCCTGTGGCAAGGAGTTCCACAGACTAACAACACGGCCATACAAACCAAGTCCAGAACCCTCTTGACTAGGAAAGGGAAAACCCTGTTGCCCTTTGCCCCAGGCAGCCAAATAGCTGTGGCTGAACCGAAATGGGCTGTCAACTAGATTGAGAAGCACCGGAAAGGAAAAGAACCTGGTTCCCATAAATCTGCCAAATCTAAATACAGTATATCAATTAGCCAAACATTATAACAGCTTTGACCTTTGGGGAAGGGGGTGACAGAGGAAGGCGCACGTGTGAGGGCCAGCATTTTGGAATCAGATAGCAGTTGCTAGATGTCAGAGAGGACTGATAATAACTGGTTTAAATGAAGAGAATGGGGTTCATATTTGGCCATTTGCATGGAACATCTGGTTGGTTTTAGGAGATTCTCGTATGTGTCTGTTAAAAAACGATTCAGAATGTACTGGTAAATGTCAACATTTGTCAGATTTCTAATACTCTCCATACTAAACAACAACAAGGGCCACAACAGGCAATCACACACACAAACGAAAACCCTATGAGATTGGTTGTTGTGGCTTTTTGGGCTGTTTTTCGGCAAGAAAAAACCCACTGCAACCATTAGATCCCGGCTGTGAACGCCTTTGAGAATAACCCGCCAGATTCTTGATGTTCTCGTTTTCTTTTAATTATTATTTCATGCCGCCGTGCCCTTTCTCGCGGTGGTGAGGTCAAAAACGACACGTCGGAATGTTATTCTGACCGCACGCCATGGAAGGAACATCTCCATGGGTGACGTTGGCCGCTGGATGGGACAACGAGGCGGCATTCTTCAACCCGGCTTCCCGATTCTACGTGGATTAAATCTAATATTTATTACATCCAAATGGTTTCCTACCACCGCCACCCCCTTCCTCCGAAGAGGCTGGCTCTCTCGGCGGGTGTGGGGGAAAGGCAGATTTTGCAGACACATGGAGAGAGAAAAGCAGAGAAAGGATTACAGGCGAGGGTAGAAGGAGGATGCTCTGTTTTGCTAGGGGCTGGCTGTGTTTTCTGTCTTGCGCGCCAAGCAGCGTTCCAGGGAACCGGCATCTTGATTCAATAACTCCTCTGTTCTTCTTAATGCTCTTCCTTCTTCCTGGTAGTTTAATATATAATTAGGGGGGGGGGGATAAAATCTGTTCCCTCTTGAGCAGCATGGGAGGGGAAGTAGATCTCTCCCCCGCCTGGGCTGGAATTATGCAAATGAATGCTTCGAGTTGTCATCTACGGAAAATGTCATGCTGGCGGCCAATTATTCCGAAGCGGCTTTGAGCTCATCAGCGAGGCTACCACCGTGTAAACGGATCGTGGCTGTGGAAGAGCAAACCGGATCTGTTTCGATTTGCAGTCGCGACAAGGCATGTGCCTTCTGCCACGGTGGCGTGTCCCTCCACGTCCTGTTGGCTTACCTGCACCTGGGTAGGTCCATGATTAGAGATATGTCAGCCGGGGTCGTTCTCATCATCCTTGAGTTCACGCTTGTGGTAGCCAACTTTTGTGGCTAATAGTCAACCTGGCGAGGAATAAAAATGAATGATACTAAGAACATAAGAAGAGCCCTGCTGGATCAGGCCAAAGGCCCATCTAGTCAGCTTCCTTTATCTCACAGTGGCCCCACCAAATGCCTCTGGGAGCGCACGAGACTAGATCTCTGTCTCCTGATACCACTACCCTGCATCTGGTCCTTGAAGGACCCCAGATTTAAGCCTGGAGATGATACATCTCCATCATGGTGATCATTGAGTCCAGCACCTGTCAAGGGGGCCCAGTGACCTAAACCACTGAGCTGCCCAGCAGTTCTGCTGTTGGTATCCATCCTTCCCAAGATCAACACAACCATTAAAGAAGACCTGAAAGAACAGCTGGTCATCAGCCCTCCCTAACGCTTGGTAAGGATGTCTTTGCCAGCAAAAGGATGGGCCATGCCTCTTATTTCCTGGGAATAGCAAACCAGACTGACCTGGCTGAAGGGGCTGTCCATGGTGCTGAAGGCATGGCGCAGAATAGAACTTACATAGATCCATATGGGTCAGGCTAAAAACCTGGACTGGCAGTGCCACTCAACTAGGCTGAGCTGTTCTTCATGGTTCCCCGGAATCTGGGGATTTAACTCATTTAGAAGGGCCTCTTTGGGGATGTAGGAAGCTACCTTATCCTGTAGCCTGGCTTACTTAGCATAGTCTTATAGGACTAGAACAGTGGTTCTCAAACATGAGCCCTCAGATGTCCGTGGACTACTGTTCCCAGAAATCTAGGCCAGCACAGCAGGTGGTGAAGGCTTATGGGAGTTTTAGTCCAAGGACATCTGGAGGGGGGCAAGAACCTGCAACCTTCTGCACACAGAATACCAGCGTTCCCACTGAGCTTTAATGGAAGCAGGATCTTGACATGGCATTTGTCCAGGCCCAACTGGTTGGATACAAGCTTGTCTTGTTGCATTTCTAAGTGCAAGGTATATTGTCTTACATACAGTGGTGAAAATCCAAGAAGTGCATTACCTCTAGTTAGAGCCCCCGCTTGGATCTCTAGTCATGTGCTAGTGGTATGACCTGGCAGCCGACAAGGATGAAAAGTGACAATTCCTTAACCACAAACAATTTGCCTCTGTGATGTATGCTTTTGTCTTTACGCAAGTGTATAAATGCAGGTGGTGACGAGCTATTTAGATTTCAGCTACCCTGAGTGCCTTCCTTCCTTCCTTCCTTCCTTCCTTCCTTCCTTCCTTCCTTCCTTCCTTCCTTCCTTCCTTCCTTCCTTCCTACAGAAAGATGGGATGTAAAAGTGTGTGTGCTCGTACCTGTGTGTATCTGTATTTCACAGAGAAAGAACTTGAATTAAAAATGTAATTCAGCTTCTGTAAGGTATTTTGAGATACAGTATATACTGTACCATTAGGAGGTTGGTATATACTCCAGTTTAAGATGGGAGATGGTTTTGTTTCGCAGTATTGAATGGTGGTGTCCTATCTTATTTTATTTGTGTTTGTCTTCAGTATGGAGCACCCTGAGTTGTGCGGTTAGGAAAGTTAATAACATTTTAAGTCATCAGAGGCTTCGTCCATAAACTTCTTGCCGCTGTATCTTCCGTGATTACATCGGAAAACACGATTGTGTCCTTGTGGAGAAGCAGAACTTATCTAGACAAGGGGAAACGATTAATTTTTTTGAGCATGGTCTCTGCACCCACCTCTCTCTGTGCTCCACGTTCAGCCTGCACCCATGTGTAACCTTTCAACGTTCTTGGATTCTCAGTCATCCCAAGATAGTCTGCGGCTTGATGCCAGATAAGTTAAAAAGCCTCCTTCTCTACTCCCTGGGCACTACCAGCCACGTCAAGGCTCAGAACAGCTGAGCCTACCTCACAGGGTGGTTGTGAGATTAAAGTACCAAGAAGGAGAGATGTGTTGTAGTCATTGGGAGTGAGGTGAAAGGCAAGGGTGCCCGGGTAGGTATACGCCAGCTGTTCCATCCTTGGGTGCCCCAGATGTTCTTGGACAGCAGATCCAGAAATCCTGGCCAGCACAGCTGGTGATGAAAGTCTCTGTGGGTTGCAGTCCTTCTAGCAATCCAAAGTTGAGAGCCACTGGCATGCATAAACATGATCTTATACCCATATACATACTTGCGCATATATGGATAAACACACCTGTGCGCACATCCAAGCACGCGCTGATAAATAATGTGCCGAGTCAGAGAGAAGGATGATTAACAGCATCTTTCGGGCATTTGGCACGGCTCGTCTGAAGTGTCGTTAATGTTTTCAAAATTGTATATCTGCATCTGTACATCGATGGCTATCTATTACCCCGATCTCTCATGCTCTCTGTCAATCACAGATTAGAGACGAAGCCATTGAGGAAGAAATGCATGTTTTTATTCCAAAAAGGAAAATAATAGACCAACGTGCGTGCATGCGCGTGTGTATATATTCTTTCCTTCTCGGGATAAAATATGCATTTAGGCTTTTCATTTCATCTCCAATCTGTGTTATTCCTTAAAAATGCAGGGCTGCCTGAAGTCCTCTTTAATATTTAATCCCACAACTTTTTAATCTGTCATTATGCCGTGATGAAGTAAGCATCAAGTGTCGCTGGAAAAGATTAAATTATACTTGGAAATAAGAATTGAAATGATTTAGAGTGGTGCGGCGGGGTGGGGCGTGGGGGAGAGCGCGAGGTGGCATCGCTTTTCCGTGTTTGCTTTTCTGCGTGCGATAATACCGCTGGCAGCTCGGGGAAGAAGTTGCACTGGCCAGAGGCTCTCACGCCTCCGCCGAATCCCATGCTCTCTCGTGGGATTCTCGGTGTGTTTCTCTCCCTCCCCCCACCCCACCAAACCATTTTGTGCTTCTGCTGAGGAAGGCTTGATTTAAATAGCCATCATGCACATTAATTGCGCCTTTCTTTCAGCAGCCGTCACCAGCTCGTGGGCAAAAAAAAGAGCGTCTCCCTAGAACGGATCCAGGTTCTGGTTAACGAGCTTATCTTTCAGGAGGAATGCCATATTTTCCCATCTATAAGATGCTCTCCCTACGCATAAGACAACCCCTCACTTCCCCAACTTGAATTTACAGTTCCACCACTGCACAGTTCTCTCCCCAGCTTACATCTGTGTATAAGACGACCCTCAGCCTTTAGTCTACCAACAATTTTAGACCAAAACATATACACAGAAAAATACTTTAATTAATATCTGCTTCCTTGAAAGGTTGGCGGTGGCGCAGGATCGTCCTTTGGTGTTTGGGCTTTGGAGATATGGGGTGAGGGGAAAGGGTGCTCCGTGTCTCAGGAGAAAGTGGAAGGGAAGAGGATTGATTGATTGATTGATTGATTGATTGATTAATTGATTGATTGATTGATTGATTGATTGATTGATTGATTGAGCTATATACCGCACCAGCTGGCCTAAGGTCACTTCACACATATGCAAACATATACCATTACCCAGGTATACATGCCCTGCCATCTAGGGTGAACTTTATGTCTTTCCCGCAGATTTGTGGGTGAAGTAAAGGCTACTTCTTCTACCCGTTTAGTTGTGTCCGACTCTTGGTCACTTGGCGGATCAATGCCTTCCAAGCCTTTCTGACTCTTACCGCTTCTTTCTGCTCCATCAAGGTCATTCCAGTGTCCCTTCAGATGGCGTCAAGCCAATGAGTCCTTGGGTGGCCCCTTCTTTACCCACTGACCAAAGTCCAAGTTTCACAACCGTACCAATCTACCGGAAATACGATTGAATTAACTGGCCTGCATTCAATTGGGATGTTGATGGCTTCAGTTTTCCAGATGTTATTCATGCTGGTCATTGTCCTTCTTCCAAGTGCTATGCCTCTTCTGATACATATTCATGTGTATGTATGTAAAAGATTGGAGTTTCATGAGGGCGTTGGGACCGAGAGAAAGGCTTCCCCTGATGATCTTACCCGGGTAGGGTCATAGAGCGAGATGCTGTCTTTTTGATAGTTTGAACCCAAGCTGTTGAGAGTTTTCTAGGTTAAAAACAGTATTTTAAATTCTGCCCGGAAACGGATCATCAGCCAGCATAGCTGCTGCGTAGCTGTGCCACTGAGCCTCGTGGCGCAGTGGTTAAATGCCTGTAATGCAGCTAAAACTGTGCTCACAACCTGGGGTTCAATCCCAGGTAGCCGGCTCATGGTAGACTCATCCTTCCATCCTTCTGAAGTTGGTAAAATGAGAAACCCCCTTGCTGGGGGGGCGGGGCAATTTGTAGCCTGCATACTGTAATTAAGCTATAAACTGCCCAGAGACTACTTGAAGTGGGATGGAGCGGTATATGAGCAGAACGCTTTGCTTTGCTTTGTAACAGGCGTTAATGTTTGGATTGCAAATAATTAATCCACAGTTCTTCTTGTACATTTTCCTCCCTCTTTACCCTGCTCATGGTTTCCCATAAATATACAAGTCCCTTGGATTGCGCCCGCACATGATTTATGAGGCTGCGTTTTGATCTCGGAAGAAACCGGTATTATAATCTTGCTCCAAAGTAGCATGCTGATTTGGAAGGGTGATGACTTTTTGAGCCGGAGTGAGGCATGGGTGATGCTTCCAGTAAGACCCCCTGGTTGTCAAACATCGGCCTCATATCGTGGGGTGGCGGCAGGGAAAGGGGGCCCTACGGGCAACCCTTCAGCCCCCCCCTTGCGTGTCGGGGAGGGTCGAGGGAAGCCATCAAATGCCTTTAGGCCTTCGAAGATAAATAAAAAAGCAAACAGGAGTCAATAAACGGGTTCAATTCAGGCCTCCGGCTATGGCGAGCTGCTCATTTTGTAGATATGGTCGTTTTTGTTTACATTTATAATATAGCTTTATTTAATGCTGACAGATATAGCTTCTGGCAAAAAGGTAGTCAGAACGTATGAGCAGTCATAATGCTTCTGTCTCCTTATAGTGGGCGGCGGAGAATAAGCAGTTCACCTCTGTTTTTATTGAGGAAAGGATACGAGACGGCAATAGCTTTGCCGGGCTATTTATGGACTTGTTTTACTAGCTGTGAACATGCCGCTTTATAGCAGTTGTGAAAATGGACTTGGCGAGTGTGTGGGAAAAGGAAATAACATAGCAGTATACAAGGGTAGTAAAAAAAAATCTCGATAAATAATTTTTTTTTTCAGGCGGAGGAATCTTCACCCTGAAGCAGCCATGAAACGACGGAGCAGGGTCAACATCCGTTTGCCTTCAGCCAGGCACTGAGTTGCCAGTTGATATTTTATGTTTCTTGGTCCAAATTATTTCATGATTTATTTATTTATTTTGCTTTCTCCTTCAAGGGGTGTCTGTGTTGTTTTCTTTCTTCTTCTTCTTTCTGGTTTAAAATGGGAAGGAAGAAATGGTAGCCAAAGAAGGATGCTCAAGGTTTTGAGTTGAGAGATGTCAACTCTGCCTCTGGAACGGAAAGAGGGCCTTGCAAACAACAACAGGAGTCTCCTTCTTTGGAGGTTCTTAAGCAGAGGCTGGATGGCCATCCATCGGAAGTACTGCGATGGGGGTTTCTGCATGGCAGGGGGTTGGAGCACACGGCCCTTGAGGTCTCTTCCAACTCTAGGATTCTATGGTTCTATGAACAAGAATATTAAAGGTGATTCTGACTTGGTCATGGCTTCATGCTTGATGTTGTCTCAGGGGCCGCTTTCAACTTTTGGGTGATGGATGCCCGTGCGTGCTGATGATGTCGAGCTATTATGTTGTTCCCTGCCCAGAGTTCGCTTTGGGAAAGTCGGGTGGTCTATACATGTAAATAAATAAAGAAGTAAACTGTCTCTCTGCCCTGTTTGCAATGTATGGAGCAGGTGTTGGCGTTATGAACATGACACCGAATTCAGCCAAATTTATATATAGCCTCACCTCACGTGAGGCCTCAAGTCAGGGTCTGGGTGTCTCTTGTGTGGGTAGTATGTGACATGCAGGGAAACTGTGTTGTTGTAGAAGCTGCAGCCTTGGTGTGTGTGTGTGTGTGTGTGTGTGTGTGTGTGTGTGTGTGTGTGTGTGTGTGTGTGAGAGAGAGAGAGAGAGAGAGAGAGAGAGAGAGAGAGAGAAGGGGGGATGATGTCACATCCCTGCCTGCCCGGGCTTTGTCTTGGCGAATTTGCAAAGCAAAGTTTTTCGGACAGCAAAATATGTTAGCTAGCAGGGCTTTAAAAAAACACAAATAATAATTAACGTGGATTTCTTTTTTTAAAGCAAACCCCATGCATGACGTATCTGTTTCGATTTGTGAAAAGATGACTCTAAGGGGGGGAAATATCAGATTTACCCTCATTGCACTTTTAGGGGGAAAATTAATTTGGCTCTTAGACCTCCATTTGCAGGATGCATGGAGCTTTGTTGTATGTTATTTTATTCTTTTAATCCAAGCAAAGCTTTAAAGCCAACGAAATGCCAAACTGTGTGGTCTGGCCCGGCGACATACAACTTGTTGGCATTCTGACTGGGGCAGGGTTAGGACATATTTTAACCAAGGTGGCTCATCATGGAATGTTATTGAATGAGGTTAGATCACCCCTTCACAGGCGCCAATAACGTGTGGGGAGAACCTCTCTTTTCCGCATTCTGAGATGTTACAGTTGCTTCGGGAAATGACTTGTTAGACTCTCTCAATGGTTCCCAATCTTGATGTTCTTGGACTACAGCTCCCAAGTATCCTGGTCAGTACAGTGACTGGCAAAGAATTATGGGAGTTGTAGTTCAATAACATCTGGAGAACCCCAAAGAGAGCTTCTGGCTTGCCCCACCTGGTTGAGAGGCCGACCGGCTTGACTGTATTTAAGTAATAATCATTTATTGTTTAAATACAGCCGGGGCTTCGCACCAAATGCTGTCAGGAGCCATCACACTCATTAACCTGCCAGCTAATTAGCTTCCGCCCGCCGGATCGCTGACAAGTTCTTCAATCTGAACCCAGCCCTGTTGTGTCAGCGTGCGCGAGGCTAGGCAGGGGTGGAGGGGGGAAAAACGCCATTAGGGTGGCTGAGAACAGAGGCTCTGCGTTCAGGAAGAGGCTGTTTGTTCCACTCCCAACCAATGTTACCGGGCATTAATATTCCTGACTCTAATTAAATTGGCAACTCTTAATTACTGCAATTAGCCCGTTAACCCTTTCCTCACTCCCATGTCAGTCCCTGTGTTGGAAAGTAAAGTTGGATGTTCTCATATTCTCTGTCTCTCCCCCCCCCGCCCGCCACCCCCCCTCATCCTTCTACACTGGCACGTCCGTGCAAAATCAGCCCTTTCTCCTCCCCCTTGTCATAATTATCTCAGGCTCATTATGACAACCATGGCTGATGCAATTAAATGTCTACTTGGCCTTCTCCAGAAGGGTTACAACTGTAGAGATGGGCACGAATCAAAAAAATGACGTTTATCGTTTGTCGTTTGGAGGGTCTGTTTCGGTTCGTTTCCATTTTTAGTGAATTTTTGAAAAAATTCATTTTCGTTTTCGTTCGTTTCGTTACCGTTTCATTACCATTTATTTCAATTTTTTGTGATTTTTTTTAGCATTTAAAGCAGTTCACTGTATTGCAGTAACGGAAACGAAACGCACGACAAAATTTCCGGTGTTTCTGTTCGTTTCATTTCATTTTGGAGACAAAATTTGTTTGTCGTTTTGTTGCGTAACGAAATGAAAAAACAAAAATGGAAACGAAAAATTGTTCGTTTCGTGCCCATCTCTAGTTACGAGTTGAAGAGGAGGAATCAAGAGGTGATGAAACACAAAAGCTAGGGGTATCTTGAGAAATGTTCCACTGGGAATAAAATGTTCGGGGTCCCGAATGTCTATATTCATTTCCCATCCATGTCTTATGCCAGCTAAGACCTTCTTTACTATGTTGCCCAGAGACCATTTGGTAGTGGGGCAGCTAAGAAATGTTGTAGATAAATAAATACTATGCTACTTATTGCCTTATTGGCATCTGGTTAAGCTTGAACAGATGGGGTCAGATGATGATCCCAGGCATGTGATCGTGGTAGAGCTTTGGTGAACCTCCAGAAGAAGAACCTTTGGGTGGTGCGGCGATGAATGAGTCTTAGTGGCCTTTCAGCTGAGGGATTTGGGCTTGTTATGTTCTCTGTATAGATCAGTGGTCCACAGCCGGCAGGTCCCCAGATGTTCCTAGACTGCAACCCCCAGAAGTCTCTACCACTCGCCGTGCTGGAAGGGATTTCTGGGATTTGCAGTCCAGGAACACCTGGGGACACACAGGTTGAGAGCCACTGGTATAGATGATACTCCAACAGAAAGACAAGACTCTGCCCTGAGGAGCTTACCACCTAGGTCCCAGCACAAGGAAATACAAGGGAAGATGATAAGGGAAATGCAAGGCAAGCTCAGCAGAAGAAAGGCAGTGCCCATCAGTTACACACCCTTGGGTTGGCACCTGCAGTGCTGCTTTGCCCATCTTGTTGAGCTGCTACAACTGCCAACTCCCCAACCAGGATGGGCAACAGAGATGCTGTTGGGGTTGATAGTGGTTGGGTCTAAACCCGTTGAATGGACACTGGCTGTTTTATGCAGAAGGCTTTCTGTACAAAGGGGATTTGTATTTTCAAAAATCAATCAATTAATTAATTAATTAACAGCTCCATCTAACTACACGGCTACTCTGGGCGGCTTGCAAAGTTGAACAGATATATCAAACCAACCATCTTAATACAATAGATAAACAATCCAATAAATAAAAAAAACCCACAACAACCAATAAAACAATATCCATCAAAGCATCAAACAGGAGCAAAATGGACTAGACACAAAAGCAAAAATAAAATAAAATGGATAACAGCGAATCATTAATAACCATTAATAATTATTAATAAGCCATCTTACGTTAGTGTTATTATTAGTATTTTTATTTTTAATTTGTTAGTCTTGTACTGTGGAACCTCTGTACTTGTTAGCCGCCTTGAGTTCCCTTTGGGAAAATCTGGCGGGATATAAATAAATAAATAAATAAATAAATAAATAAATAAATAAACCATGCAGGGGAGGATCATGGGAAATGTATTCCGTCCTGCTGGATATGACTGTGGTAGAGTCAGGGAAATGAACTTGCTGGGAAATGCAAAGTTGGGGTTATTTCTCCATCAATCCTGGCTCGTGTCTTGAATTCGGCCGTTCCTGGTCCAACATTTTCAATTCTCTACCTGCTAAATCGGGGAAGCTTACTATCGCAAAACAAAGGCACCGTTGATGGGCCTTTTACCTGTTCCGATGAGTTTTCCCAGACCACCCGTTTGGGGCAACAGGACAACGAATAATTTTTTTGGAAATTTGCAGAACCCCAACATTTATTATCATTTATTATATTTTTATACCGCACCATCTACCAACACAGCCACCCTGGGCAGTGCAAGCATTTCCGATTTTTCAGTTCCAGCCCGTCTCACGTTCCCCAGTGCTGCAATCAAACGGTTAAAACAATCCAAATAAAAAGCACTTTAATTGATACTAATGTGATGTGACCCTCCACTAATTACTGAATTTCACTAATTGGCGAGTGACGCAATAGGGCTTCTATTGCCGTTGCGTTCGCGCTGTCCCCTCGGGAATTGATTCGCGGGCGTTATCACCTCCCTGCGGTGCGGGAAGTTTCACAGCATTTGGGAGTGTCTGTTTTCTTCTCCTCTATGCTTTATTTCATTCCCAGGGAGGCAGGGTACAGATTTTTAGGCCAATGTCTGCAAAATATTATACTATATACAGCAGACTTGGATTTGCAACTGTTCTCATTTGGGGAATACCGTAAATCTGAAATTCCCCGGGCTGTGTGTGTATAATATACCATAAATTTACCATAAATATACCATAAATTTATATTTTATCACACTCATACTTGATGTGTGTGAGTGCAAACAGCTTAAGAGTTTTCTTTAAAAAAACAAGGTGTGGAATGGCTGTTAGATCAGAAAGTGCTTTATGAAAACTCGCTTAATGGCTGCCAGATAAACTAACTCACCATTAAATGGATGTATCTCTCTGCCACAATCTATTGCATATCTCTGTAGGCAAAATCCTATTGTGTAGCTTTTGCAGACTTGGTGTTTTGTCATGCCTGCAGCAAGTGTGACAGAGCCAAGGCCAGAAATGCTATCGGTGATGTTTCTTACCATGGTGCCTCACGCGCTCAGTTGTGGCAGGGATGGTGTGACCAATTGCACAATCAGAGGGTGCAATTCTGCATTCCCGCGCCCTATGCCTGGCATATTTATGCAGGTGTGACTTGCTGTTATGCCTGCAATGAAAAGGATTTTGCTTTTGATCCACAAATCTGCCTCTCGGTAGATTTGCGCTGGACTGGATCTTATGGCCACCCGGTGAAAACAAATAGGTGGAAGATGCAGGACTCAGCATTGGGAGACATTCAGTCTTCTCAGCTTTGATTTGGCTTTTCTTGTTGCTGTTTTTGGAGTGGAAGAAGTATGGTTGCTTAATTCGGGGTCTCTCATTAAACAGAGAATCAGGAACAGTCTACAATCAGATCTCGGTGAGTTTCCGGGATGGTCACATTGTCTGTGGACTCATAAGAAGAAGGGGGTTGATCCGACAAGCAGACCTGGAAAATGTGCAGAACGCTTGCACATGTATTTAAAATGAGCAAAACTGCTTTTATTGATGCAGGCATGAGTCAATTAATGTATATGTTGGAAAATCCTGACCAAAAAAATAAAATGCGTATTTTTCCTGTAAGACGAAGATGACGACGACACAAAAGGGCCACCACGAATCTCCCCAGAAGGACTTGGGTGGTGAGAAACTGAGGATCTCTCTGGAAATTGACTTGACAGCTCCTCCCAACCCTATTGAGGCTGATAAACAAAACAGGGTTAGTTCATATTCTTCCACACCGTACTCCTAATCAGATTAATTAATGTGCATTTTTTTTGGCTGCCATAAACATTAGCAGTGATCATTTATGGATTTTTGGGCTCCTTGGAAAGGGCAGGGAGCCACTTATTTATTTATTTATTTTATTTATTTATTTAACTTATATGCCGCCCACTACCCAAAGGTCTCTGGGCGGCTTACTTCCGTGGAGGCAAATTGAAACAAACGATAGCTTTGGTCCCCAGATCGATTGTCGAAGACCCTTGATGGACTCTCCTCTCAGGACATATGCATATATTTAATAATGTCTCTTTTCATATCCAATCACTTGGAATTTAGGCACTGCTTTTTTCACAGCAATGTCTAATTTGTTTTCAAATACCTGTGAATTTCAGGAAGCATTTAAGGGCATCTTCTATTGCTTCATTTCCCGTATGTACTTCTCAGAGTCGTCCACTTTTAGGTTTTTCCTTCGTAGCATTGTTTTTATCTTACTTGTTTTGTTGGTTGGTCAGCGTTATTGTTTTATCTTTGTAAACCACTTAGGACAGTACAGCATGCTATACTGGCTGTATATACATTTATGAACTATTTCAATAAATTCCCTTTGTTCCACTGAAAGTCCTAGTGGGGAAGAAGCTGTCTCAAATCTCCGATCATTGCTGCTGTAGATAATTCCGAACCGGTTGGACCAAGGACCTGTCTCGATATAGGCCAGCTATCTATATTTCTAGATCATATTTTCAACGTGGCAGAGAGCAGTGCCTATGGGACTGGAAACTAGAAACAGATGGAGACTACAGATAGAAATAAAGGTCTGGTTCATTTTTTACGGCTCGGGTCGATGAAGGAGAAACTGGTACAGAAATTAACCAGCCTGAGATGGGCAAAAGGAGAAATTTCCCCTGTCGTGACCTGCTTTTCACATCCGTCCCTCCTCCACTCCACCCCCCCCCCCGGCCACATCCACGTTCATCTAATTAGGGTATCCAAAGGAGACGTGGGCTGCTTATTTGTTGCCCGTAGGTGTTTAATAAGGAACGTTCGGTGGCGTATTTGCATCTTTCGCTCGGGGTCTGAATGGCGAATTACCTCTGAAGATCATTAAAGCGCAGCGGTTGTGCTCATGGAACCAGCCGCCATGTTCTTAATGACAGTTTTAAGGCACAGCCTGCATGTTATACGTTGGCAATTGTGTATACTCCTGATGTCTTTAGGATATGTCTGGGTTTGGATGCAGATTCACTCCCTACTGCTGGGGATGAGACTCTAAAATAAATGCTGGCTAGAGGAGGGATTGGAAATAACTTGTTGACAAGCACTGCGTTGCAAAGTGGGAAACCAGATTTGGGGAACAGGTTTTCAAGTCTTTAAGCTACTACTGAGCATGGCGACTCAACCAGCTAGAGTGATGAAATATCAGCTGCGAAGTTGGCAGCTTGGCAGTTCAAATCCCGGTGCCATGCAGTGGAGTGAGCTCCCACTGTTACCTCCAGCTCCTGCCAACCTAGCAGTTTGAAAGCATGGAAATTCAAGTAGATAAATAGGTAAATAGATAAATAGCAGGAAGGTAAAACAGTGTTCTGTGCACAGAGATGCTTTCAGCCATGCCAGCTACGTGGCCACAGACTTGCACAACACTGGCTCTTTGGCTTGGAAATGGAGATGAGCACCGCCCCTAGAGTCAGACGACTACCATGCATGTGGGGTGGGAACCTTTACCTTACTACTACTACTACTACTACTACTACTACTACTACTACTACTACTACTACTACTACTACTACTACTACTACTACAATGGCCTAATCTTTAAGTCTGTGTCTAATACAGTTTTTGGTTTCTCCGTGTTGCATCTTAGAATGAACTGCTGGCATGTCTCAAAGCTGCTTTAATGGGTAAGATCTGAGGGCGGGAGGGAAGCTCATGGCACAGAAATGTTGGCCTCATGTTTGGGGCTTTCCCTTTCTAAACCCTTTGAAGCTATTGAGAGAGAAAAGGCTCTGAGCCTGACGGTTTATTGGCTTGGACGAAGAGGAAGAGTTGGTTTGATTTCTAAAAGAAGGTCATATGATGACTGCCGTAGAAGGAAGCTCTAGATAGATAGATAGATAGATAGATAGATAGATAGATAGATAGATAGATAGATAGATAGATAGATAGATAGATAGATAGATAGATAGATAGGGAAGGAAGGAAGGAAGGAAGGAAGGAAGGAATAGATAGATAGATAGATAGATAGATAGATAGATAGATAGATAGATAGATAGATAGATAGATAGATAGATAGATAGATAGATAGATAGATAGATAGATAGATAGAGATGGAATAGGATTTGGAAAATTAAAATCAATCAAATGTTCTGCTAATGGTGGTCTTTGTAAACGTTCCACCCTAAAAGCAGTCTAGGAGTTGAATCAAAATTGTTTCCTCCGTCTCTCTCTGCATCAGTATTGGCAAGATTTCAGCACCAAGGAGATTTCAGCACCAGGGAGAGCTCCAGGCAGCCACGTGCTCCTGTAAAGGGTGGTGTGGGCGTGAGGCTTCTCCACACCGCTCCTCTTCTTGCTCTAAATGTAGAGGCCCTTAAAGGGAGTGTTTTTTGGGTTGCATTCCTTGCCTTGTGCTCTGGGCCTGGAGTGTGCCTTCTTCAAGTGTAAAGGTGTTTGTGGAGATCTAGGTTGTTCCTCAGCCTCAAGATCTTGGGTCAGTTCTGTGACTCTTCAGCTGTTTCCTCCTCCTCTTCTCTCAGCTTGTCATTGGAGTGATGAGAGTATTTTGGGGTATCCTAGTCCTCTCTTTGCAATAGAAAAATAAGAATTTCTAGGCCTTTGCAGGAAGTTTTTTTGGAATGCAGCGGAGGGTTGTTCCCCCTTTCTGGTCCGATCTCAAGGTGCTGCTTGGTAAAGTTCCTTGCAGTGTTTGAAAAGTAATTTGTTGCTGTTCCTTGTTGCAGCACTTCCACAGGTACTTATCGTGTTCTTTTGGATTGGTGAAAACTCTTCTGGACCTCATAAAACTGGGAAAGGATTCTAGGATGCACAAAGTCATTTTTGAAAAGAAGCTTGTGGTTAGTTATGGCACCAGGGAATGCCATTCCCTGTTGTTCTGTTCTTCCTGAAATGTAACCTTGTTACACCCTCTGTTAATAGCAAAAGGGGGAAAAATGAGGGGAACGCCTTTGGAGTAAATTGGTACTTTCAAGTTTTGGTGTGGCTTAAAGGATCATGGCAGGCCACATGGTCGAGTGTCTTCCAGTGTCTCGGTGTGTGACCATGGTCTGTGCTCCCTGGGGACGATAGGACTTGTAGTATCAAACATTGGGGGCCACCACGATCAGCAGTGCTGGTTAAAATGGGGGAGATTCAGACCTGGTAGGTGGTCTGTCTCATCTCTTCTGTAGGGCAACAGGGTTGTTGACTGAGGAATCTATTTCTGTTGTGTTTGCATACATCATGATCCTACCGCGGGGCTGTCCTGTTCACAAGACGCATATTGCAGAGAAAGAGTGCATTGCGTGTGTTTTGCTTCAGACGTTCCCATGTAAATCTGTTTACTTCGGCCTTTGATAAAAGCCTAGATGAATTCTGATATGTGCTTTCATTATTGCCAAAGTGCCTTCATTCACCAGCCTCTTCCTCTGCTCGAAATGTTATGGGGATGTTTGGTGGCTACCGTTGCCTAGCAACGGAGCATCTTTAAACCGACCCCTTGTCGTTCCAAGGAGTCTTTCTTTCTCCAACCCCATACTCCAGGGAGGGTGTTTTAAGAGGCCTTTACACCCACGAAATTTGTCCATTCACTTTTGTTTCCTCCAGAAACCATCAAATCTCTGGTGGAAAAGAGGGGCTTCTGTAGTCATCAGGCTGATGGGGGCAGAAATGAAGGCTCTCCAAATTTACGGAAGGAGACACATCCATCCTGGA
Source organism: Phrynocephalus guinanensis (assembly GCA_037367245.1). Classification (NCBI taxonomy): domain Eukaryota; kingdom Metazoa; phylum Chordata; class Lepidosauria; order Squamata; family Agamidae; genus Phrynocephalus; species Phrynocephalus guinanensis. Next base: position 5,263,130 of record CM074755.1, read on the forward strand.
GCATCTCCGGGTTATGTTATGAGGTTTTCCACACAGCTCTCCGGGACTGGACCCAAGAGAGGCTGTGGTGTGCTTTAGGGCCTGGAGTTAACCCTTGCAAAGCCTAATTGTCACATTTACTTTGTATTTGACTCCAAATTCCAGCATTTTCCATTCTGGGAATTCCATCTAGACCTAAATTGTGCTCAACAGGAGGAAGGCCTGATGGACCAAGCTCCTAGGCCAGGCATGCCCAAACTTTGGCCCTCCAGATGTTTTGGACCACAACTCCCACGGTCCTTTGCCATTGGAAATACAGGCTTAGAATTCTGGGAGTTGTGGTCCAAAACATCAGGAGGGCCGAAGTTTGGACATGCCTGTTCTAGTCCAAGCCTGGCCCTAGCCTTCTTCTCAGCAACCACCGGTGGTAACTTCTTGTTTTCATAGGAATCCAGGGCAAAGCTTGGTCCATCTGAGGGTATGAAGTCTTCCAGCCCAACTTTTCCATGGGCGAGTTCTCTTTAAGTGTCTGTCTGGCCGTTTGAACCCCGAGAATGGATAATCTTGGTATTCAAAGTCCAAAACACTTGACTGGCAGCAAGCCTATTGAAAGCAACTTGAAAAACAATTTCATTGCTGTCCAATGTAATTCAGCATCCTGGAGGTCCCGGGTGCAACCAGCTCAAGATAATTCTCTATGCTGGGAGGCAGGTTCTTCAGAAACAGCTGGGTTAATAGTTTTTTTTTAGTTAAGTGGCAATGACCCCGTTTCTAGTTTCCCCAACCCATTGGATAAAACGGATGCCACAAAGTGTTGATTCAGTATCTTAGACCTGCAGACACCCAATGGATCATCAGGTCCAGTAGCTGCCAAGGAGGCTCCACTGGAGAATCAAACTCCCAACCTCTGATCTCCAGTTGTAGACCTAAACTACAGAGCTATTTAACAGTTGATGCAATGGATCTACTCTAGTTCAGCAATGAGACCTTAGGTGCACGAAGTGCGTCATTGTTTGAGATTTGGAGATCACAAAACATATAGTACATAAGTTGCATCTAAACCATCTGTAATTCATCGCTGTACTTACCGACTGATAATGAGGGCTTTGAAAGACTCCGAGCCTTTGGAAAAGTAGGCTTCAGGGTTTTATTAAAAGCATCAATTTGCTGGTATGGATATTAAAAGTTTACATTATTAATCCACAAATGAAATCATTAACTTAATTTGTCAAAGAGCGTTGGAAATTGCTAAAAAACAGAGAGTCAGACACAGTGGTGCAGAGAAACGTGGAGCTTTGCTCCGGGAGGCCTAGTGGTTACAACCATTGGTGCAAATGGACATGAAATTAGAGATGTGAAAAGCATTTTAAGGAGTTATTTTCTAGTTCTTAAAAATCCGCTTGAAAATGATCTGATGATGCTTGCATTCTGAGTTATCTGCTACAACATATCCCATTCTCCTTCCGTCCGCAGTGTTCTAATCTGTTATGCGACCAATGGTGGTGATTCATAGAGATGTTGACATGCTCTGCTTTGCTTTAAGAAGGAACCGGATCAAGTCCAACTTTCCCCTGATATTAATCTGTTCCAATAATGATTGCTATTATGTATTTATTTTGTTTTTATCTGTAGCCCGTCTTGCTCCTTTTTAATGTTTTTGTTATATCTTGTTTACTAGTTATTGTGTTTTTATTTATATATTTGTGCTTATCTACTATATTGTATTTTACTGTTTATGGTTTGGATTTCTGTTCAGTTTGTGAACTGCCCTGAGTAGCTGTGTAGCTCGATGGAGCGGTATATAAAATAAATAAATAAATAAATAAATAATTCCCTGTGCTGACAATCTGCGCTAGATCATTCTGAGGTACCGGGTTATTGGGCATCCCTAGAAGCATGGGACGGAGAGGCTGGGAAACTGGAAATATTTATCTACCCGATTTCTGAAAATGCTTTTGATGCTTAGCATCGTCCTGTATTTTTTTTCCCGGGCTGTATTTGTTATGTCATCTGTGGCCGTCATTATTACCGAGGCAGCATGCTGCTGGCTGAAGTGTCTTCCCGTCCTTACTGTGTTTGTTAATGTGATTTTTATAGCTCTCCGTCTTCGGAAGACACTCAGCGTCCGTGCCAGTGATAAGCTTGAAACGGGAATTCTAAACTCCAATCAGAATAATTCAAACAACCTTTCTTTCGCTGGCCTTTTCCGGCTCCTGCCTGCCAGTTCAATTTTTCGAGAAAGCTGCCTTCTAGGAGCATAAGGAGACAAAAAGGGACATGATTTCAGAGGAATCTCACATTTTAAGCTGAAAGGTTCGCATAGCTGGCAACCCAGCCTTAGCAAGGATGATCAGAACATAAGAACATTGGAAGAGCCCTGCTGGATCAGGCCAAAGGCCCATTGAGTCCAGCTTTCTGTATCTCACGGTGGCCCCACCAGATGCGTCTGGGAGCGCATGAGACTAGATCTCTGTCTCCTGATACCACTCCCCTGCATCTGGTCCTTGAAGTAACCCCATTTTTAAGCCTGGAGATGACACATCTCCATCATGGTTTGTAACCTGCGATTGACTTTTCCCTCCAGGAATCTGTCCAATCCCCTTTTGAAGGCATCCAGGCCAGATGCCATCCCCACCTCCTGTGGCAGGCAGTTCCACAGACTAACAACAAGAGAAAGGCCTCCCCCGATGATCTTAGCGCCCGAACAGGCTCATAAAGGGAAGCTTGGCCTCAAGCCCTTTAGTAGATCTTAAGTAATATCACTCCATTCGTAGATTTGATTTATAACTTGGTTCAGTATCCAAATTGGAAATGATGCGATTTAGGAAGTGATGCTTCCCCTGTTTTATCTATAGATTTCCCATCCTGGTACTGGTAGTGACCTGTCCTGGAAAATAAATATTATACAAAGAAAATCCTGTGTGGCCTTTAAGGATAATGCAGAGGTCTTGATCTTTCCTCTCATCCTGGAAATCAAAGAAAGGTGCCCTAACCAGGTACACGCATGCTAGGTACAATGCAAGGAAGCATATCTCTCTCTCTCTCTCTCTCTCTCTCTCTCTCTCTCTCCTCCTACCAACATGATTCACCACTCCCCCCCCCCGACCGCCTTCTCACTCTGCCGACCACGCCGAGTCGGTCGCGTTGAAAGGCTCTCGACAGGGCCCTTCAACGGGGCCGAGATTAATTTTGATGCCTCCTGTGAAATGCCTGCACCGCGCGTTGGATGCCGTTCCCTCCTCCTTCCCTGCTCTTTTTTCCTCCCCTACTGTCAGCCTCCTCCAGCGCGGCGCTCTCGGTACATCAAGGCGGCAGAGGGGCTACCTGATCTGACAGGGCCCTTGTCTAAACAATAAAAAGACCCGTGTAGTCTCTTTGGCACCTTTCATCTCGCTCTGTCAGGCTAAATGCTACGGGAACCAAAGCTGCCTTTTTGGGTGTGTGTGCGGCCGTTGTTGTGTTCGGTACACTGTGCATGCATGTGTGTGTGTGTGTATGTGTGTGTGTCAGAGCGATGCACGACAACTAGAGATGGGCAAGACTCAAAAAAATGGTGTTTTGTTTGTCGTTTGGTCGTTTAGGGGTCCGTTTCAGTTCGTTTTCGTTTTCGTGACGGTTTTTGAAAAAAAAATTCGCTTTCGTTTCGTTAGGTAACGAAACGAAAAAAATGAAAACGAAAATGAAAAATTGCTGTTTCGTTAGCATTCTTTTTAGTTCAATGCATCTGCTGCAACGAGAACGAAAAACATGGCAAATTTGGTCGTTTCATTTTCGTTTTTGTTTTGTTTTTTTTTTTTTAAATTTCATTTCGTTTTCATTGCGTAACGAAATGAAAAAACGAAAATGAAAACAAAAATCGCTCGTTTCGTGCCCATCTCTAACGACAACAGCTCCTCACTTTGATGTGTGGACAGAGAGTTAAACGGGCTGCTCTTTTCGCCCGGGCGAAAGAAACGCGTTGTTTTTCGGGGGGGTCTCTGCGTGTCGCCGCTGAGCTCCATCTCTGACAAAAAAAACCAGAATGGAAACTTTCTTCGACAGAGTCCCTTTGGACCCGTGTCGTGTCATCTCCAGAAAGTATCTGGATGAAGCAAAATTCACACCGGATGTCTAGTTTGCTTGGGCCGGCTGTCTGATTTCAGATCCTCGTGTTTGTGCGTATATGTCTCCAACTCTTTGGCGATCCGAGAGACCGGTCCTCTTGAAAGGTAGATGGGGGTGAAACAAGAGCTATTTGCTAAAGACGGGTGGGTTTTTTTCCCCATTCAAAAATGAGATTTTTTCGAGAGTTTGATATAGCAGAAAGCGAAGCTAACGAGATTTGCTGTGCCTAATTTATACAGCTAATCGTTCAAAAACAGCAGTGCGGGCTTTCGAGAGGCTCCGCACTCTCCCCCGAACCAGGGAGCAGGGAAAAAGGGGGCACCTTGTTGTCAAATCCACGTTTGGCGATTGTTGCTGATTTGTTGCCCCCTTTCCCTGGGCTCTCCCCCTCCTGCCACCTCAAACCCTGCATTCAGTCGAATTCCACAGGAACCCTGTGCTTTCAGGCAATGGCGTGTCCCATGGAGGCGCATTCGGCCGCAATAGGCAGGAAGAGAAGACTTCGCTCCTTCAAATAAATAATCGTGCCACCTATATATAAGCATTGCGGCGCTCTCTCTGGGTTCCCAGGTGACTAATTCAGGGTCTTGTTCATTAATATCTCTTGCATTTCTTCAGGGAGCCCACAGGGTTGTCATTCCAGGTTTTAAATTTTTAATGTATTGCTCAACTCACCACCAAACAGTCCTGGGATTTCCGTGCGCACTCTCTCTCTCCCTCCCTCCATTCCTCCCTCTGTCTTCCCTTCTTCTTTCTTTCCCTTTCCATCCCTCCCGCCTCCCCCTTTTCTTCCTTTGTTCTGTTTTTATATGGATCTTCTTTGATATTCAGCTTCTCAGCTCCGTCTCTTGCCTTTTAGAAACACACTCCTGGCTTCTCAATAGCGGGGCCGAGTCAATCTCGGGGAGGTGTATCGAATTCCATGTGTTCCCTTTCATGAACATGGTAGGCGGTGGGTTTTTGTGGGTCTATCGCTGTGCCAAAGGCATCCCTGCAGCTCCCAGCCAGTGCTGACAAGTCAACGGAGAGCTTAGGGCATGAAATGCAGGCCTTTTGTGACCTTTCGGCACTGTGCATTACATGGGAGGGATCCGAAACATTCGCACAAGACCGAACGAGTGGGAGACTCCTTGGTGTCCAATAGGGTACCTGGCACAGGCTCGGGGAGTAAAATTAAGGTGCATCTTGATAGTGGTTGTGATTTGATAAGCAGGGATGTTGCATAGTCTTCAGGTCCGAATCACAAGCCTGAGTCTTATTTCCCAAAACCCCAAGTATGAGTCCCTATTAAAAGCAATTTTCCCCCTGGGGGAAAAAATCCAGAGTTGGGTTGCAAGTTGACTCACTAATACAACTTAAGTCCAATTGGGCAGTGCAACTTGTGTTTCCAATCTCTGTTGATAAATGACTCATTGCGTATCTTATTCACGTGCGACAAGTAACATATTACTAAAGGCTGAAATTCTGTTACACAGCTAACGGAAAAAGCATAACTTGTTCTGGAGAATTTCCATGATTTAAGAAATCTTCGCAGGCATGAGTGGATACATGCCAAGTAGAGTTAATCCCTACCGAGGTTTCTTAACATTTGGCAATTTGCTTCTAAAAATTACTCTTAATTTTGCTTAATTTTTCAGACTAATGGATCACATTTCGCTTGTGTCTACAGTGGACCCTTGTATAACAAACAGTTTGTATAACATAAAACCTGTACGACCTAAAAAAATCCGGAGATAGGGGAAATTTGCTTAACATAATCGCCTATGGGGCGAATCTGTACAACATAAAAATGGGATTACTCAGTTTTCAATGCATTCCTATGGGGAATTTTTATAAAGGAAAATTTGCTTAACATAATTTCATTTGGAATGAATTAATTCCTTTATACAAGGTACCGCTGTACTTTATTTTAGCTCAATGGTGAAAAAAAAAAATTGCACCAAAATGGCATCAAAACATGTCTTTCTGACTGTATTTTCTTAGCAATCACATATATCAAAACACAATTGGCCTCCGAATCAAGGGGAACAGTGGCGCTGCAAAGTTTGTGGAGGAGCACGAAACGCGAAAACTATGTTGCAATCTCTGTGTTGATGGGGGGACGAGGGGGTTGACTCTGTTCCCATCACTGTGTGAGTCAAAGAAAACCCTTCAGCAACACGCGCTGCCATCTGGGTTGGCGAGCATGGCCAGCATGGTAAGGATGCTCACCTCCTCAGCGTGGCCATCCACGGGCTCTCCTCCTTGCTGTGACTTGAGATTTCTCCAGCAATGAGGACTCTCCAGTGGACGTTTGTGCAAAATGTGGTTCGTTTCTGGGCGTCCTGGTGCTTCCTCTTCTCCGCTCTTCCGCTCGGCGCCCTCCCCCTCCCTTTTTCTGGAAGGAAAGAGTCATTTATGAGAGGTTAGAATCCCAGTTAGTGGCGCTTTACTTCTCCCCTCTGGATCCGGGAGGTTGCGGTTTTATGGCTCTCCGACTCACACTTTGGTGATGAGAGTAAACTTGCATCAGATTAAAGGTCAGAGAACCCCATCATAGAGCCGCGTATTAGGGGCACAGCGAGTCGGAGAGACAGCACACCGTTGGGTATTGACAAGGTGATTTCAGGGTATCTGCCGGCAGAATTATAGCTGCCCAGAGAGCCTGTATGGCTTTAATGAGCACGTATGAAGAAGAAGAGGGTGGATTTATGTACTTTCTCATAATTTTCTGTGGAGAGACGGTTATTGCTGGCATTCGGTTGACGTTCTTGGGGCCTTTCATTTAATTCCGAGGTCCTTGAGCCGATCCATCCCCGAGAATTTTCTTGGCGGTTAGCTCAAATCAAAGCTGACACGGCCATGCCTTAACACCTGAAGTGTTCACCTGGGGAGATAGAAGGCAGGACGAGAAATAAGGCAGAAAGAAGGAGATGGGTAGTATATCCTCCTCCCCAAACACACACGCACACATACAAGTCGGAAATCTTGATTGTTTCTCTGAGAGTACTCAGAGGTGTTTCAACATTCCCTTCTTCCAGGGGTGCCCTGGGACTGCATAGCTTTGGTTGGGTGTAATTTACTTTTTTTTTTTTTTGCACAAAAACGTTATTTGGAAATACGAAATTCTGGCCAGGGTGAATATCTCACCTTCTCAAATGTAAGGAGAGGAGAAAGTTTGTTTCTCATTCTCATGCCCAAGTTCTAGATCCTCTGTGCATAGGCAGGGAGAGCATACAACAGTGAGATCCAAGGCTAAGTCATCTATGCTTTGGACATGGGGCTTAAAAAATTTGAAGCACCGGATAGGTTATTTGTATCCTTTTAAATGAATCAAACCAGAAGAGTAAAAGAGAATTTGGCCTACCTAGGCTTTCAGCACCCCCCTGTGCTTATGAACTTATATTCAACTCCTTGAAGTGGTATGGGGCGGTATATAAGCAGACCACTTTGCTTTGCTTTGCTTTGCTTTGCTTTGCTTTAGATCATCAAGAAAGCCTAGAAAAATGGTTTTCATTAAACAAAGACATTCAACCTAGACCATCTTGAGATTCATCTTCTCATTGCCTGGCTGGTTGGCCAAGATGCCTCTGCGTATCTTTGGCAAGATGGCAGTAGTGACAATGAGGATGGAATTACCACGACAGGTCATATATTACATCCTGCATCACGGGGCCTTTTAAGGAGCAGTGGAGGTTGCATCCTGTTGTAACAGCGCATAGGAAATTTGGTGCCTGTTTTGCTAAGCGTTGTTTCCCCGAGATGAGCGGTGACTGGCTTTACAGTTGGGGCGGTCTTTTTATTCAAAGGCAGCAAGGCTAGATCTTTCCGCAGGGATTGGAGCATGGAGATCTACTTGGAACAATAATTGATTACTACTTTAGCTCGGTGTGTGCATGCGCTTGTGCATGTACCTTAATGTTTTATAGAGTGTGGGAAATGAAATGGCAGGCACTGAGGGATGAGGTCAAGGCAAATGTGTTTATTTACTCAGATTAAATTTTGTAGCCTGCTTGATCCCATTAGCTCAGGGGAGCCAAAAGCTAGGCAATGTGTATAAAGACGGCCCAAATCAATGAAACTGATAAAAGAGTAAAATCTTAACACTTTCCTGCCATGTCAGCTTTGGATCACCAGAAAACACCTGGTGTCAACCAGCTTTCTTGGGAAAAAGAAAAAGATAATCCATTCCTTTGGAAAGACCACAAACATGGTATTTCTAAAGTGCTTTTGGGTGGATTCAAAGTGCATTCGGTTTCAGTAATACAACAGCTTTCCGGGGTCAGCCTTTATCATCATTCTCACATTGGCACATGAAATTATTAGTGCAATTTCATCCTCCCCGTGAGATGATGAGATTTCCCCCCCCCCAATTCATTTGGCACCTTCCTAAGGATGATTCCTTGGCATTTCCGTGCAATGCTGTCATCAGATGTTGTGGCCAGTCTAGCTTTCTTGCACAGACCAGTAAACGTAGCAGCACCGGATGGGTTGCTTTCATCTTTCCACTAATTTTCTTTAAGAAAATTTGTCAACAAGGGATGTAAAGAGATTTGCACCCATCTCTTCCTTTTTTAACTGGGATGAATTGTCTCCCCAAGTAGTGAAACAGCGTGCGGAGGATCCTCTGAAAGCTGTGTGAGATCTCACCTTCAGAATGCAGTTTGAACATGCACAGAAAACCTCAGACCAAAATGAGCATCTTTTCACTTTGCAAAGCTTAACACAGCAAGAAAGGCCAGCAGACAAATAGACAGGTATCTTGCACGCCAAGACACATTGGAAATGATGTTTCACACCCTGCGTTTTCCCTCACCTCCAGTGCAAGAGTGAGACATGCAGTCCTTTTCCCCACCTGAAAGATCTTGGCACTTTGCCCCGCAAATGCCAAATCACTGTCCTATTTTGAAAAGCATACCTCATGTCGGTATGACTTGATCAGTCAAAAAGATGCAAACAACCTCTCCAGGGCTTCTGGTTATTTATTTTATTTTATTTTATTTTATTTTATTTTATTTATATAGCTTGTATGCCGCCCACTACCCAAAGATCTCTGGGCAGCTCACAATCAAAATAAACAATTCAGACAATTAAAACATCAAAATTGCAATAAAATTCAAACAATAAAACATTTAAATACATTAAATACCATATATTAAAATACTACACTAAAATCGCCATCAAGACCCACAATAATCAGTTTAAAAACTTCTGGAAAAGGAATGTTCTTACCTGGCGCCGGAATGTCATCAACGTTGGTGCGAGGCGGGTCTCACTTGGGAGGGCATTCCATAATCTGGGGGGCAGCTGCCGAAAAGGCCCTGTTCCTACAAGCCATCCCTTTCACCTCCTTGAGGGATGGCTTTTTCAGGAGGGCCCCCTGACTAGATCTTAATTGCTGGGTCGGTTCATATGGAAGGAGAAGGTCCTTCAGGTATCTAGGTCTATTAAAGCACTATGAAACAAAAGCAGCCTGCCCCCATTCTTTCACCAGATTTGTATTATCTACGTGATTCGTACTGAGGGTTTTTTTTTCTCGGCGAAAAGCAACGGTCTGGTTGACACTCCTCGTAAAGAGGGAATGGGTGCAGGCACAAGATTTTCCTGCTAGAGAAAACCCATCTTTTGCCATGCTTGAACTTTTGGTACAGCGTTGAAAAAGAGGGTCTCGCCCTAGAAAGATTAACAGCTTTTGTTTGTTTGTTATTTTACTAGTAGCCTAAAGGTATCACCTTGTCTAGTCTTGTATCTGCTAAATAAAGCGATAGATGTTTCTGAGTACAAGAGGTAAACCCAGGCCCTTCCTTAACACTGCTTTTGCCCAAATGCTCTGCTGGAACATCTTCCACAAAATGAGACGGCATCGTCGTGATCAGGAAGAATTGTGTTCCGCTCCCGCTGCTTCCTTGTCTGAGACACAAATAAGGCAAAAGATTTTAGTGCTAAGTGCGAGTCAAAAATAACCAAGAAAAATAGACGCATGGAGGCCGAAGAGATGGAACTCAGAAATCTCTCTCCCCTCCCTTTAAAAAAAAAAAAAGTGAAAGGGCCGAAGCTGTAAAAGCAGGCAAACTTGGATATAATTTATCACCGGTCATAAATGTAACCAACATAAAAACCTGTAGGAAAAGGAACTCAATTTATAAAAAGAAAAAAAGAAAAAGACCCAGTTAGTTCATCTTTCCAATATAAAAAAAGTTATTTCCTATTTTCTATGAAAAGCAGAGCCTGACACTATAAATCTGATAAAATTGTAATCATAGGAAAGATTTGTTTCAGTGGCAAACATTTTCTTTTTATATTTCAAGGCTGTAAACTTTTGCACTGGGGATGCTGAGCCCAGGCGAGAAACAGCTCCTTTCTTAATGGCAGTCCTGTTGGGCTGCCAGCCGGTATGTCGAGAGCATCCATATTGTACCTGTGTGTGTGTGTGTGTGTGTGTGTGTGTGTGTGTGTGTGTGTGTGTGTGTGTGTGTGTGTACCGCTGTATGTTGCCGGAATACATTGCAGCCCCTAATCAACAATGATGGGAGCTGTAGTCCCGCAGCACCCAGAAAGCCACATACAGTAGGACCCCCATATCCACTGATTCATTATCCACGGTTGGCAAAGGAAAAAAAAATACATAATCCTGCAGCTGCAAAGCAAGCTACTGTCGTAAGACAGTAGCTGTAAAAAGCAAAGTTCTGCTTATATACCGCCCTATACCACTTCAAGTAGTCTCTGGGTGGCTTACAGCATGCAGGCTACACATTACCCCCCCCCCCGCAAGCTGGTCATTTTATCGACCTCAGAAAGCTGGAAGGCTGGCTGAGTCAACCATTATTAGAAGCATGTGAAAGGTTTCTTGTGTCCTTTTGAGTAATCATCCCATTCATCCCTGCTTGCCATTGAAATGCGCCTTGCTTCTCAAAGGAGAGGATTACCAGAGTTGTGCAGTTATGTTTTGCGCAAACCGTGAAAGCAGTCTTCCGTGTCTTACTCTTGCACTGGAGGTGAGAAATTTCGCGAGAGCCCATTGTTTCTGAATAGGTTGTCTTGACCCATTACGATAGCTTGTCCAGCTGATAGTAAGTCCTTTTGAGCGAACTCTTTTATCTCTCTGCCTTTCAGATGTTCATCTTTTTGAAAGATACAAATGGCTTTGAGTGCATTTAATTTCACCGGTACATGCCACAAGGACGGGAATGGATTTTCAAGGCAAGAGGCATGTTGGCCCATTGCCAGTCTTGGGCTGCTTGAAACAGAGGTTTTTATTTAAAAATATGAATCAAGCCAATCCCCCCCGTCAATCGGTATTGCATCTCATCATTAGTTGTTGGGATAGAGCGCTGTACTGCCAGTAGCGCTATACAGGAGGAGAAATGGAATAAACTGGAGGATTGTCAGTTCTGGTGTTGATCGTGAATAAGACAGCTGGGCAGAAAAGTATTAAGGGGAATCTTTGGAGTCATATCTTCAGTGCAGGCATCACGGGGAAACGCTTCCGATCTGAAGATTTATGAATTCCTAGTAAGTACTTTCCCCAGCATGTAAACAAATCTCACCGGGCTGTTTTAGGGGAAGGTGGATTTGACCGGCAAAGTAATCATTTTTTATTCTCCTGATTTTCCAAATGGAAATGGACATATATGATAAAAATGTCAAGCGCACTTTCCACGTCAGGCTCCTAACAGGATTACATGTCAACTCTTAATGTCTCGCTCTGTTTTTCTTTGCCATGAATGGCTGCATTATTGCTCAGAGGAACTTCACTGTAATATATGGTAAGAGACAAGTCGCTCTTTATGGCCAGTGATTATTCGGTTTGAATGAAACCTGTGATTTATGTCCATTTAACTGAAAAGCCTTGTAAATTCCCAGTGCTGCATTTTTCCTCAATAGAGAATGAGTCAAGCGAAAGTGACAACTCGGCTGGCGTGGAAATGTGCAGTGCATCGCCATGTTATATTTAATATACCTGACATGGCGAACGTGTGCATGCCACACCGTCACCTTTCAGCAGGAGTGGAAGTGACATGAGGGGAGGGGGAACGGATGCGCGGAAGCACTGGCCTCTTAAGTGTTGGACCTCAGCTTCTTCCCTGAAATATTTAAAGCAGAAAACAAAAACACAGCCACCACTGGAGCAAGGGAGGGCTTCACCCATGTACGTCACTGCCACTATACACAGGACCAGAGAAGGTCATATTGTTTTTTTTCCACCTTGGCACCATTAGATTTAGGCGGTGAGGGAGGAACCAACATCCACACAGAGAACGGCAACCCAAACTATTTAGTTTGGGGTAACTTGGCATTGTGCGGAAGAGTGGTCAACATCTGGCAAGATTCAGGGGCCTACAGTATGGCTAGAATCCTGTTGCACTGCTATGCAAGACGCATAACTCACCTTGACACCATTAGAATGGGGGGGAATATTATCCACATAAAGAATGACAACCCAAGCTGTTCAGTCTTGGGCAACTTGGCCATTGTGCAGAAGAGCGGTCAATGGCTAGCTACGCACAGGGGGCCTACAGAATGGCTGGAATCCTGTTGCACCACTACACAAGATGCATTAACTCTTGGTGGCAAAGGCAAGAAGTCTTGGTAGATTCTCTCTGTTGCACAGAGAGAATCTACCAGAGAATCGTGATAGTAGATCACATATATGGAAATTTTGTAACTTGAGGCACTTCCCCACCCAAAGGTATACCTTTTGTGTTACTAGCGTAACAGGATTTTATGTGTAATAAGGAATCTGGAGTGCTTTGTGTGTCTCACGTGAGACACACACTTTTTGTAGCAACATTTTTACTCACAAACTGAATCACATAATTCAGATGGGCCTGCATTCATTTTCATTACCTTCTTTTCCTTTGCATTCAATACTCTGTTGTGAGCTTGCTTGCTTGCGATTCCTGCTTTTGTACCAGGTCTGATCCAACAAAGGTGTCCAACGTTCAGGGATGCTTGGGTTCATTTTCATAGACTATGTTCCTCAAGGAAATGCATTTCCCAGACTGTTTCCCACCAACGTGTCATTTTGTACGCAGCTTTCTTGAATACACGTTCCCTAATGTACACTTTTCATTGTGTAACTCAGAACACAGTTAGCAATGGGGAGGAATGGAGAATCTGAAAGGCAGCTTTTTCCAATGTATGTTGTATTCCGGGAAGTGGAAATTAGGTTCATTGGCTGATAGGTGAAAAGGAAGAAACAATTGTCTACTATATCTCTTCCTTCAAGTAACCTCCTCTACTGTAGCTCAGGATCTCTCAACACAGAGATATACTTTTTCTGGGCATGGAGGTTCCATTTTGTTGCCTAAACTAACATCCAAGGATATACTGCTTCTGATTGTGAAAGCTCCACCTGACTATCTTCTTCTTCGTATTTGACTTGAATGTGGTATGGCGGCTCACTGGACTAAGGCTCCGAAAATTGTCAGCTGCAAAGTCAGCAGTTTGGCAGTTCAAATCCTGGGTGCCACACAGTGGAGCGAACTCCCGCTGATAACTCCAGCTCCTGCCAACCTAGCTGTTTGAAAGCATTTAAATACAAGTAGATAAACAGGTACTGCCATAAAAAGCAGGAAGGTAAAACAGTATTTCCTTGCAGCCATGCCGGCCACATGGCCATGGACTTGCACAACATTGGCTCTTTGGCTTGAATACAGAGATGAGCACCGCCCCTAGAGTCGGACATGACTAACACATATGTGTGGAGTGGACCTTTACCTTTATCTTAACTTGAACGGCATCTCTAATCTGATGACTAATCCCAGCTACAAGGGGCCCAATGAACCAAGATGGCTTGCTAGTTGCAAGTTGATCTCTTAGCCACTTCTACAGCCACTGATTATAAGGGTTCTTTCATGATTCAGTAGAGTACGCTGCTCTGTAAATAGCTGCAAATGGATGGGCATGATGGAATTGGTTTCAAAATATTTGACTCCATGTTCCAAAGGAATCACATTTCCCTCCTTGCAAGGTGAGCAAGCAAGCAAATTAATAACGAAGGGGGAGCCTCTCTGCCAGAACTCTCTCGGGCCGACCTTTCATTGTGCTCGCGATATTATTCTGTTAGCCGGGATACCTACTGTACAATTCCGACCCCGTGGGTTTCTAATCTGCTTATTTATAATTCAAAAGCTTGCCCATATATTAATGAACCCTTAATGAGCTGTTGAAAATGCCTGAATTACAGTCAGATTATTAAACTCAAACGGCCCCTGTAATCATGCCATTTGAGTGAGGTTTTTTTAGGTGCTTTTCCTACCGGGGTGGCTTTGTGCGGTTGAAAGAGATGGGTTTATTCTTAGGAAAAGCTTGGTAATAATTTTGACCTCCAATTTATTTATTGGCCTCTGAATGCCGTCGCCCGGGCAGGCGTGCTCGTCTGTTATCTGCGGCAGCAGGTGCGTGGCGCATTGAAAGACAGCTAATTAGGATCTGCTGAAAGATATGCGAAAATGGGGTGTTTTTTTAATAAAAAAATAACAAAGGCGAGTTCGTTGTTAAACAATGTTTTAGCATCTGTATGTGATTTGGCCTGGATCCTGCAGATACCGAGATGTAGTTTTTAAGGAGATGGAAGACGGGAGCAAGCTTCCGCCGCTTACCCGTGAAGACGTTTGAACTTTGCTTTGGGCAAGAGAAATCGCCAGGCACTGATGGGCTCTGGAAAGATCCATCAAAGGTGTGCCAACCCGGGCTGCCATCTTTAATGTGGAAGTATTTGGCTTCAGGCCAGCACATAGCTTATCCAACACGAGCTCTCGCACTTCTCCATCCTATTAGCTCCACCCGAGGTTTTGCTGGAAGTGATGTATTATTGTGTTCCTCAGAGCTCACTCCGTACCTCTTAATGCCATGATGCATCGAAAGGTCAGCGAGCTAAATCGTAATAAACCGGTCGGTTGATATACTGAGAAATAAAAATAGGGAAACAATGGCTCGGGCGTGAGCTCATATGTCAAAAATGCATATATTATTGGTGCGTAATTTATAGAGGCAGGTGCTCGTTAGCCTCCGGTGTCTCGAGGTGTTTGCACAAAAGGAAGGTACACCTCGTTCAGTAAGGTGAGCGCACCTCCCCCATTTGAAGTGGAACGGCACCGATTCAGGGAGACAACGAGGGGGAATTTGCATCCCATAATTGACAGACGGCATTTGTTCTCCTTATAAGAGAAAACACAACCATCTCTTTCAGGGCGGGGAAACCGTCTTGTTGTGTGTGGCGTGCTGATTCCTGCATTTCGCTAAAAGTGCATCGCTCGTGGATTGGAAGAAATGTGTTAGATTCAAGGTGTCAATGTTAAAAAATCTTTATTCTTTTTTTCGTGTGGAGTGGACGGACTGCATCTCAGCTTCGGAAAATTTCATGTTGAAAGCAGTGTGAAATGTTACTTTGAAAGGTTAGTCGTCAGAGGCCTCTGCCGGCTTGTCCTCCTTGCTAATGTAACAGTGGCTGTTTCAAAATGGTTGTGTTAAAGGAGCACATTATTTCCAAACACTGGGGTTGATCTCGTTTCCTCCCTCCTCGCAGGAAGGCTGAGCTTGGAACACACCGAAGTCCTGTCTTGCGTGCGTCTCGTTGCCGATGGATGCAAAACTTCATAGGGTTGTTTGAGAACCTTCAAAGACTACCAAGTCATGAGACTGAAATGGTTGCCTGAATTTTGCTGCTCACGGCTGTTGAAGCAGAAGCTTCCGGAGCATCTTTGGATGGAACCCCCGTGTCCTTCGAGGGTGATCAGGGGTCCATCAGTTTGGAGGCTAGCCGTGGCAACTTTGCTCTCTCCCCTGTCTGCCACCCTATCTTCTCCGCCCGATACATGGAGAAAACACTTTGCTGTAGGCCCAAGATTAATATGGAGTGTGTTCTGGGGCAGCACTTCTATGAGGAAGATATCAAATGCTCCAAGACAACCCACCATTCTGAGAGGAGGCTGCAAACCGGTTTTTTTGTAGCACACATTCAGATCTGGAGGAGATGAAGCAGAAGGCAGGCTGAATGCTTTGTGTGTGTAGGGGGGGAGGCAGAACAAAGGGTGTGATGCTGAGCAGATCTCTCTCTCTCTCTCTCTCTCTTGTTGAGAAAAATCTTCCAAATGAGGTGGGGAAAGGCAAGAGGGGTAGAGAGACAACACAAGATTGTCTTAACCTTCCTGGGCTTTCAAGCTGGACCCCATAACACCAACAACAACAACAACAACAACAACAACAACAACAACAGAGACGCAGAAGAGAAGAGGCTAATATACAAAGCTAGAGCCTTCACTGAGAAATTGAAGATAGGGGGCTTGGAATTGAGAACCATCTGGCACCTCTTAATGGCATGATACTTACAATCGAGGTGTTACAGTACGTAAGACGTTGCCCCATTGTGACTTCAACTCCTTGTACATCAGGGACAATACAGGCTGCAGTGACGGACAGCAGCTTGCCAAGGTTTTGGGTAGTTTCAGAGCCCGTTGTATGACGCTGTAGGTGTTGCCTGCCATCAGGTCGGAACTGACGTATGATGACTCTAACAGGGCTTTCGTGGGGAGTGAGATACTTCAGGAGCGGCTTCATCTCTGCCATTTGCCCTTGGGAGTTTCCATGGCTCAGCAGGGATTCGAACCTGAGTCTTCTAAGTCTTAGTCTGTCATTCCACCTGCAACACCACACTGAATACCCATGTGTGTGGGGCGTGTGCTTCCGTATTTATCCCGTCTTCATGTCAGCGCTTGCTTTGTTCTTTCTCTGAGATGCTGGCAACAAGAGAGGAGTTCAGAAACAGGCATTTGTGTTGGTAGTTTAAACGATCGAGCAGCCCGTTGCTTGCAAGCTGTGCCTTCTTGGTGGTAGTTTTGCGCACAGGCAGTTTGAGGGAGACCCCTAGGATTTAGGGGTAAACACAAACCCATATTGTTTACATTTGTATCGAGATCCCGGCATCCCATTTGCTTAGTTGAACTTTGTGAGCATGTGCGATCAGCTTAGGCGACGTTTACATGCAACTCTTAACCATCTTTCCTCGAGAAGATCAGGCCATTTCCCCGTGAAGCCTTCCCCTTCTTGTGGGAAATTGGGTCTTCTCCCCTCCCAAAAAGCCTACAGTTGTCTTTCGAACCCCGCTTCCTTCCAGAAAGCTCACAGACGCCGTGCTGACGGTGAGGGGGCTAGCCAGCGTTTGCGTAAAACCGTTGCCAATTTCCGATCTTCCTTCCCCACTGCCCGCCTGGAAGAATTTGGGCTAGATTCAGACAGGAGGAGCAAATCCTGTTCTTGGCAGTTTATGGATGTTACTGTCATGTCAGCCGCACCCGGCGCTGTGCTGCTGTGCCGCTGTGCCGCTGTGTATAAATAACAACACACAAACCTTACAGGAGGAAGTGTTGGCATGCATACATAGTAGGTGCCAGCTTCTGCTCCCCCCTCCTTGGAGGGAATGTGTCAAGAATACCTGCTATTTTGTGTTTTGTTTTGTTTTGTTTTTTTCCCCCAAACAGATTTGAAGAGGTTAATTGGGCTGGGAAATTTGGGGGGGCACATTACATCTTTAATGGAAATGCTGATCCAAGGCGGGCTCCCCACCCGCACCCTTAACTCCTCTACAACTGTAATTATATCTCAACTTTGCGTCTTCTTTTTTTGTGGTGGTGTTGAGAGCGTCTTGGCAGCGTGCCTGCCTGACCTGATTAAACCTACAAAATTGTCATCCTTGATCTATTGTCATCAGATGAGCCCTTGTTGATGGGGTGGTTGTTTTGGAAACGTCTCTTCGGAGGCTGCAACATGGACTTGTTGTCCTGTTTAGGGGGACTGGCGGTGGTGGTTTTGAATAAACAAACATGGAGGCCCGTCTGCCAGCTGCTTGGTGTCGCGTTCTGGGATGGGAATCCCGTCCTTGTTTGTATGTGTGTTCCCGTTGGTATGCCGCTTTTAAAATTACATTGCACAAAGCGGTTTACAGGGGCAATCAACAGGCCTAAGTCATAAAATCATCACTCTTCGGCAACACCTGGCCAAGGATCTCACACTTATCAGACAGGACACGTCGGTGGAAAAACATGATCCTTGGCAATTGTAAAGCAGCAAAGGGAGGGGGCTGCTCAAGACGTTTTGCTGACTGAGGCAAAGGTAGCGAATAACACTGACAAAGCCCGTTGATAGATAGATAGATAGATAGATAGACAGACAGACAGATGGCATAGATAGATAGATAGATAGATAGATAGATAGATAGATAGATAGATAGATAGATAGATAGATAGATAGATAGATAGATAGATTCAGTGCATCAGATCTAGTTTGGATTAACAATTGAATTTGTCAATTGGGATAATGTCTGTTGGTAAATATCGTTTATTAATTTAAGGCATGTTTATTCCACCTTGAAAGAGTTACCCAGAGCTGATGGATTATAAGAAGTAAATGAATAAGGGCCAATCGTTATAACCAGGAATGGGCACATCAGAAGCTGTGGGTTTGATTCCCTCATTGAACAGGGTTGGACTCAGTGATCCATTAGATCCCTTCCATCTCTACTCTTCTGATATTCATGATTTGGATTCGGGAGCCAATCTGGGGCTTTTGAATGGGTCCAGAATTGACCTGAAGCAATCTGAGCCAAGGATCCATATCCGTTTATTAGGCTCCTATCGGTTTGTTTAAGGGGACCGAAACAGCTGTACACAGTTTTATGGTGGGCCCCCTCCACCAAGTTATTCCAGGCGCTACTGCCTTTATTAAATTCAGAAGATTTACATTTGGGAGCTGTAATTCCCAGAGGGGGTTATCCCCCCTCCTAAACAGCCGTCCAATATTAACGGTTCCAAAACACTGTTCTTGATTACCCGGATGCCCGATTTGAAATTTGCTTTCAGCATGGAGAGATTCCTGAGTCAAGTGCTTAGTAATATCTTTCTCTTTGAATGACAGCCGCTGGGTTTGCCAGCCGGCACGAATCCATATAGAAACGGCTTCCAGCAGGGAGCAAGAGGAGGCTTTTAACTAGAAACGCTAGAATAGAATGTCGGGTCGGATTGCCGAACGGACTCACTTAGGTCTCTCTTTTTTTTTTGTCTTCCTGTCTTCCACCCACAGGTCTCAGCATCCGAGGGGCTCAAGAGGAAGACCCACCCGATCCACAACTAATGCGATTGGACAATATGCTGTTGGCAGAAGGGGTTTCGGGTCCTGAGAAAGGGGGCGGATCGGCGGCGGCGGCAGCGGCGGCGGCGGCTTCTGGCGGCTCTTCGGACAACTCTATCGAACACTCAGACTACCGGGCCAAATTAACTCAGATCAGACAGATCTATCACACAGAACTGGAGAAATACGAACAGGTGTGGCGTGGCGATCCCTGCTGGTTTTCCTGTCTCTTTCCTTCCGATTTCTGCCCTCAAATAACACTTCCAAGTGGGGCAATAGACGAAACGATGCATTTGAAATCTAAAAAGGGAATGGTAACTCTCAGATAAGATGACAACACAAGATGAGAGATGGGCACGAATTGATTGGTGCCACGTTGTTGAAATTTATACCTGTGGTGTTGCGTGTTCCCTCTTCTCAGCCACGGCCGGCTACCCCACTCATAATCTAGCGTGCAATGCCCAGGTGCTCCTTCTCAGTCGGCTGTCCAGTTTGGCCAGTTTCTCAGGCTTCTTTTCCCCACCTCCTCCAGCGGCTGACCACAGACAAGGAGAAGGGGGCGGGGATTCTTGTTGTACAGCGGTTGATTGGTTGGAGGAGGGGAAACGAAACCTGAGCTCCCGCCCAGATTGGACAGTTGCCAGAGAAGGAAGACCCGAGCGGAGCACACCAGTTTGTGAGTGGACCGGCATCCTGATGGTTTGGGTGAATCAGATGAGTAATTTCGTGGGAAATCGGTGCGGTACACAAATATAAAAATAAATAAATAAATAGATGAAAAACCAGGGAACTCTTGGCCCAATGCCTAAGTATACAGCTGACCATCTAACATTATTTAGCCTATGTGTGCCCTTTTTTTTTTTGGCTTAACTAGGTTGCACAAAAATCAAAACACCTTTAAATTAGTGCACAACCTCTTGTAATCCAGAAGGGTCTGACTTCCGTTCCAACTTCCAGGGCCTGGAATAATGATTTGGTGCAGGGATGGGCACGAAACAGAAAAATAGAGTTTTGTTTTGTTTTGTTTCGTTTCCACTAGCAATTCGTTTCATTTCATTTTGGAGTGAATTTTTGTAAAAAAAAAACAACATTTTGTAACAAAGCAAAACAATAATGAAACAATTTGTTGCTCTATAAAATGGCTCCCCTGGTTCTTAAGAGGCACCAAATTTGGTTACAAGGGAGCCAAAATGAAACAAAATGTTTCATTTTCAAAGGGGAAAAGAAGTGTTTCGTTTCGCAATGAAATGCTGTTTCCCGTTTCGCTTCGTTATGTTTTGAAAACTTACAAAATGACAAAACAGTGGTTTTTTTTTTGTAAGGCGCCCATCTCTAATTGGGTGTAAATGCAGATCAGGACCCTCTGGTTGAAATCACACTGCAGAGGAAAAGCCTTCTGGCCCTCGCTTTACCCGAGAATGGTGGCTGGGAAACCACAACAGACAGAATTGGGGGGGGGGGAATAAATAAATTCTGAGCATTGTTTCTGTGGCCTAATAGCCTCTGACTGTAATAAATGTAAGCCTTCGGAAGGTGCCTCTGCGTTCAAAGCCCCCCCTTGGCTGCATTGGTAAAGGCTTCCAGCAAAATGTCAGACCTATCCGTCCAAACCTCAGGAAACGGAGGCCGGGCAGAATTGGGAGGAAGGGGGAGAGAGGAAAATGCTGGTGGGAACATGGGAGCCAGAGCCAACGTGAAATGCCCACGCTTTCTCCTGTGGCTTCAGACACCCAGCCATGTCTGTTGTGCACTGGGTTGGCATTGGTGCCTTTAAATCCCAAAGGCAGCTGGATCTTCTCTTATCAATTGCTGGGTTTGATGGGTTTTTTCACCCCCTTCCTTTTTCTCCCCTGTTTTCCTCTTCTTTGCTCAGGGGTTGATTTTCATGCTGGTTGGTACCCGGCTAAGGAGATGCATTTTTAAGCAGCAGGGAAGAGGAGGCAAGGAGGGAGGGAGGGAGGGAGGGGAGGATGAGAAATCTAACCCTCCAGAAAGTGTGTCACGCCATCAGCTCCTCTCCCACTTTCTTAGTGCCAGGAGAAATGTGTCCTTTCATAATTTACAGCTACTATAATAGAGATGACATATTGAAAGCTATCTTCTATAATTACATTGAAATACATTTTTTGCTGTAGGCAAAAAGTATTGTCAGCGTCCCAAAACCTCCCAGAGCAGCTGGGAACCGGCGGGCCTTGGCGTGCGCAGCTATCGCCTGGTTGCCCCATCTTGGAGGAGACGTCCGTGGGTCTCCGGAGAGGGGCGGAAGCGCCCCCCCCCAAAAAAAAAGATCTGGAAGAGCGAATGAAATGCGGGAGGGTGGGCTAGAAAACCAGAAGCCTTTAATTTTATGACTTATTTATTAATGTCTTCAGGACAGACTTTCCTCCAAGGGGATGGTGAGGGCGAATGTGCCACGCTGTTTTCCCCATTTGATCATGATTGGGGTCATCATCTTAGATGTGCAGAGTGGGCAGGGAACCCCAAGATCATCAAGTCCAGCCCCTGTCAAGGCAGCGTTCATGAGGAACCAGATGCCCAACCTCTGGTTCTACATGCAGAGGCTTAAACCACAGAGCGATCCATCATCCCGACAAGTCCGTAAGGGAGGTTGGACCGCAAGAGATTCGCTCAAGGACAGCCTATGACCGTGGTGGCAAACCTTTGGCATGCCATACGTTTTGGACCTCCACTCCCAGAATTCTGAGCCTGGATTGCCAGTGACAAAGGACTGTGGGAGTGGTGGTCCCACAACATCTGGAGTGTCGAAGGTTCACCACCATTGGCTTATGAATTCACGCCTTACTGGCAGGGTTATTGGCAAGGCTTTGATGCCAAGTCCCAAATCTGAAGATGAGTCTTTATTATCAAATCCCAAGTCCACGTCTTTGGTACCAAGTTCCAAGTCTGAATCTGAGTCTTTGATACCAAGTCCCAAGTCCAAGTCTTTGGTCCCAAGTCCCAAGTCCCAAGTCTGAATCAGAGTCTTTGATACCAAGTCCCAAGTCCAAGTCTTTGGTCCCAAGTCCCAAGTCCCAAGTCTGAATCTGAGTCTTTGATACCAAGTCCCAAGTCCAAGTCTTTGGTCCCAAGTCCCAAGTCCCAAGTCTGAATCTGAGTCTTTGATGCCAAGTCCCAAGTCCAAGTCTTTGGTCCCAAGTCCCAAGTCCCAAGTCTGAATCAGAGTCTTTGATGCCAAGTCCCAAGTCCAAGTCTTTGGTCCCAAGTCCCAAGTCTGAATCTGAGTCTTTGATGCCAAGTCCCAAGTCCCAAGTCTGAATCAGAGTCTTTGATGCCAAGTCCCAAGTCCAAGTCTGGTCCCAAGTCCCAAGTCCACATCTTTGGTCCCAAGTCCCAAGTCTGAATCTGATTCTTTGATATTAAGTCCCAAGCCCAAGTCTTTGATACCAAGTCCTAAGTCCTAATGAAGTCCCAGGTTTGAGTATTTGGTATCAAGTCTCAAGTCTGAATCTGAAACTGAGGGAAACTGTTTCCCCTGAAAAACAAACACTGAACTGGTTTGTTTGGTCATGTGGCTTGTTAGTTCATTGTTCATGGGCAGCCACGAACCATCACGAACCACCTGTGTTCCGATTCGTGCCCACCTCAACTCTACACTACTTGAGAAAACAAAAGCCAGCCTGGCTCCTTGGAATTTTTGTCAAAAACCATTACTTCTCTCATCTCTGGTTCTGTCTGAGACCAATGCCGCTCCAAAACAAGAAAACATTTGAGGCGTCTTCTTTTTTTCTACTTCTGCGTGGAACAGATACATGCGCCCTGTCTACTCCTCCCACGTCCCTCAGTCCCTCGCACGTTCCTGCGACTTTCTCGTCCATGTCTCCAGGGCGAGGCCAGCAGGATGCTCTGTATTTTGATGTACACAGAAGGAAGCCCTGTCACATTGACTTTTGGCAGCATTAAAAGGCGAAGGAGCATGGTCGTGCCCCCGCCAGCGTGCCATGCACAGCCTTTCTTAAGGGCGTACCCGGATTTTTAATTATCTAAATGTAAATACTTAACAAATTTTACTTAGAGTAATGAGCTAAAGTGCACACTACATAAACGAGATGTTCTAATTAATCATGTATGAACTACTGGTTTTAAAGGGAAGCGCCGTGCAAGCCACGGATATTCTGGTCGGCTGCCAAATTGCTAATCAGCATTTGCATCCGGCGGCGTCTTCGCCATAGCAAGTTGCAAGAGACATTTGGGAGGACTGAGGGTGAGGTGGAGAAGGGGTTCTCGTTGCTCCCCGCTCCGGGGTGTAGAGTTGCCTTTTTCTCCTTGGCCCTTGAGAGGCAACGAATTTTCAGTTCTTTAAATTCTCTGCTGGTGAGTTAATTAGCTAAGTGGGAGCAGCCCTACAATTTTGGTGTAGATTGTGCTCTCTCTCTCTCTCTCTCTCTCTCTTATGCACAGGATTGTGAAAAATTGTTGGTTTCAAACTGTTTTGATTTGTGGTGAGAGAATTCGCATGACTGGGATTCCGCCCCTCAAAAGAAGATGGCTATCTTTTAAGCTTTTTTTTTGTTTAAGTTGAATATCAGAGAAACAGGATATATTTGTCTCTCGCGTACTTTGCTCTTTAGAATTCAGGGATTTAATCCACTTTTAAAGTCCCAGCTAGAGAAGATTGGATGAATCAACAGGACTTGGGGAAATCAATACGTCTCTGTGATTCCGCAGGGACCAGGACTAGAAGTCGCCTTTGGCATGAGTTTGAGTCTCTTGATTTATTAAAAATATTTTTACCCTGCCTTTCTCTACTCAGGGTGGCCGACATGATTAAAAAGATAACATTTAAAAGCTAAAAAAAAAAAAAAACCCAGACTACAAACATCAACAGGTATTATATTGAAAACAGGGCTTTCCCCACCCTCTCTCTAGGCCTGTAACGAATTCACCACGCACGTGATGAACCTCCTCCGAGAGCAAAGTCGGACACGGCCCATCTCTCCAAAAGAGATCGAGAGGATGGTGGGCATCATCCATCGAAAATTCAGCTCCATCCAGATGCAGCTCAAGCAAAGCACTTGCGAAGCAGTTATGATCTTGAGGTCGCGGTTCCTCGATGCCAGGTTGGTGGGGCTTCCCATGGTTTCCTCCACACGACTGTCTCATAGCCATGGGCGGTCTGTCTGTTGAGTTCTGAGCAAGAGAGGTAGCAGAATGTTATGCAGTTCCCAACCTTGGGTCCTTCCCCGAAAGAGAAGGAGATGCCTTCACCCCTAGCTGCGCTGGCCAGTAGCTCCCTTCTCCTGAGCAGAGCTGGGTAAAATTGCTTTCCAGAATTCTCAAGGCTGAAGGTCAGATGGGAAATTGTTAGAGCGGCCCCTTTTAGGTTGAGGGACAGGAGAAGTCATCCTCCAAGACTTGAACCCAACCGCTGCTGAGTGATAAACCAAGTGGTAAACCAAGTTCGGTATGAATCCAATTGAGATAACACCCTGCCCAAGATCCCTATCATGGATTTAGGCCACTACAAAGAACGACCAACCTCAGGTTGTGTCGGTACTAGGGATGGGCATGAAACGGGAAAAAAGAGTTTTGTTTCATTTCATTTCATTTCTACTAGTGGTTCATTTTGGGAGCCCCGTGGCGCAGTGGTTAAATGCCTGTACTGCAGGTAAAACTGTGCTCCCGACCTGGGGTTCAATTCCAGGTAGCAGGTTCAAGGTTCACTCAGCCTTCCATCCTTCCAAGGTTGGTAAAATGACTACCCAGCTTGTTGGGGGGGGATGTGTAGCCTGCATTACTGTAATTAAAAACTGTAAACCACCCAGAGACTACTTGAAGTGGTATGGGGCAGCATATAAGCAGAACACTTGCTTGTTTCGTTTTTAAATGAATTTTTGTAAAAAAATCATAACGAAATGAAACAGTAAATGATTCATAACGAAATGAAACAGTAAATGACTCGCTACTCTATAAAATAGCTCCCCTGGGTCCTAGAGGCACCAAATTTGCTGGGTAGCTTTTTAAAAAACAAACAAACAAACAAGGGAGCCATTTTACAGAGCCATTTTACAGACATTGTCAAAGGGAAAAAAGAAGCGTTTCATTTCGTTTCGTAACGAAATGCTGTTTCCCGTTTTGTTTCCTTTTGTAACATTTCAAAAGCTTACAAAACGACAAAACAGCATGTCATTTTTTGGAAGGTGCCCATCTCTAGAAGGTACGCTAGAAGAAGAGAAACAATGTGACCCGTAGTGGCCAATAGCTGCTGGTGAACGATTCGTCCTCGCTCGGATGCCTGGCCATGCCACAAACCACCCAACTGGATACCCCACTTGGAATCGGAGCAGGGACTCCTTCCATTTGCTACATCTCATGTGACTCCTCCAGAAGATGCTATGTCTGAGCCATGGCTCATCCGAGCGGAAGCCCATCAGCATGGATCTGTAGCGGCTCTCTGGGATTGGAAATGCCAGAGGTCACCAGCAGTATCCAGGATCACCAGCTCCATGTTGCCTCAATGGGAAAAAGGAAATGTGCCTGATGAAGGCTTAGGGGCCCCGGGAAGAGAGGTGGCCCTTTTTGGAGGGTGAATGGGTGCCGCTTGAACTGTGCCAAGTGGGAAGAGAGAAACACCATGCCCAAGGAGAAAGAGAGAAACACAGCCCCGGGGAGTGTATGCATGACTGCTGTTGGAGGGGATAGGTAGCAGTGACACTACAGGGATTCCCTGTGGCAGATGGTGCCTCCCGGTTGAGTAATACCCGTAATACCCTCCTCGGGCGAAGAGAGCTTAGACCGAGTTGAGCCTGGAGGGAGAACGGAGCTCAGAGTCTTGGGGGCGACGGCTGAGATGCAGTCTTCAAAAGAAGAAAACAGGGGGGAACAGAAAGGGAAAAGCTGTGTGTGTAGAATAAAAGCCTTTCTGGAGCTCTCTCTCTCTCTCTCTCTCTCTCTCTCTCTCTCTCTCTCTGTGTGTGTGTGTGTGTGTGTGTGTGTGTGTGTGTGTGTGTGTGTGGTGGAATCTATGCTTGATTTTGACATTTGAAACCAAAACATATAAACAGTCTTCAGGGTCCTTCAACCATGCTTTTTGTCTGCTTTTGTCTAACGGTTTTCTTTTAGCTGATTTCTTCCACGGCGAAGATTATTTGAGCCCTCTCATTCCAATAGAGGAGCTTGACTAGGGGATTTTTTTGGGGGGGGAACACCCTTTCCGGGGGGCTCCAGAACATGTAGAACAAAAAATAAAGCAAGATCAAAAATGAATGGATTGAGAGCTTTTCAGATTGACCTGTTTTGTTTTCGTCGACTTACTCAGACGTTGCCTGCTTGATGTCTCAGGAAGTGTCTGAAAATCCACCGTTGTTTGAAATGATCTTTCGTCTTGACATCACTATTTGCTCTTTGGACTTATTCCCCCCCCCCCCCCCCGTTCTCTGGACATCAGGGGTGTGAAACTAATGCAGTTGAAACCTAAGGCCACCAGAAGCAACTTAGTCCACTGTGTGTGTCTGTGTGAGTGTTTTTTTTAAACCCCTAATAATTTGAGCTCTGCGTTGTGTGTTGTGTCATTACAGTCGTGACTGACTCCTTATGACCCCATGTGCATGGCGTTTTCTTGGCAGGAGCACTGGAGGAGTTTGCCAGTTCCTACTCCAGGCGCTTACAGCACCTGGTATTCCCTGGTGGTCTCCCATCCAAGTACTCACCATGGCTGACCCTGCTTAGCTTCCAAAATTAGGCAAGATCAGATGTGTTCAGGGCATCTAGGCAGCAGATTCGAGCTTTACAACCCTTGAAATGTAGGTCTGCCACTGCTAAAAACCAGAAATCCTCCTGTTTTAAAGAGAGAAAGTAAAAAAAAAGTCACCCATCTCATGTAGAGATGGACACAAGCCTGGATAAAACAGTTCGTGGTGGGGCACGAACCATGAACCACGAACCAACCAGAAAAACGAAGTGCAAAGTGCTCTTTTTGGTTCGTTCCCAGTGAGGGATAACTTACCTGCTCCTTGTGTACTACCACCAGGCTGCCATTTTGATAGGCCAGCGCATGCGCAGAGACAGCTAGCCTGCTGTCTCTGAAGATGATGGTAACAGAGATGGAAAGGTGTGTGTGTGTGTGTGTGTGTGTGTGTGTGTGTGTGTGTGTGTGTGTGTGTGTGTGTGTGTGTGTGTGTGTGTGTGTGTGTGTGTGTCTCAAGCCCGTTGGGAGGCCATGGGACCAACAGGAAGGGGTGTGGGTATTCTTTTTGCCTCCTGCTTTGGAGAGACAAAGTACCAGATTTTTTTGCGGGGGGAGCGCTCACCTCTTCATTTCAGCAAAATAAGGCACAAAACTGAACTGTGAACCGGCCCAGGCTGTGGGTTTATTTGGTTCGTAGTTTGGTTCGTGGCCACCTCTAATCTCATGTCGACTTTTGAAAATCACAATGGTGTCCTCTCTCTCTCTCTCTCTCTCTCTCTCTCTCTCTCTCTCCCATTGCTCACCTCTTTCTTGCTGCAGGAGGAAAAGGCGCAACTTCAGTAAACAGGCCACAGAAATCTTGAACGAGTATTTTTACTCGCACCTCAGCAACCCCTACCCCAGCGAAGAAGCCAAAGAAGAGCTGGCCAAGAAATGCAGCATCACAGTATCACAGGTAGTCTCTCTCTCTCTCTCTCTCTCTCTCTCTCTCTCTCTCTCTCTCTCTCTCTCTCTCTCTGTGTGTGTGTGTGTGTGTGTGTGTGCTCTCCTTTACTTGCTTGGTAAGATAATAATAATAATAATAATACCTTTATTGTCAATGTACAACATGTGCACAATGAAATGCCTCCACCCACTAGCACTGCTGGCCACAAAACAAAAGCGCATTGGAGAGGTCCAGTCTCCCTCTGCTCCCCTGGAGCCCCCAGTGACGCAATCTTCGGCCAACAACGTGCCCGGACAACTTTCCACCTCGCAACCATAAAAATCTCCTCGACAAAAAGGACTCCAGCGCTTGGTGCCCTAGAAGTGTCGGAGGCTTTAAAGACGGCGGAGGGATCTTTGTCTCCTGCCATGGAAGAAAGAGAGAGAGAGCTGGAGCAGCGGAGAGAGCTTTAGATTTTCTCTTCATGCCCAAAAACATACAGCCAAACAACTTAAGGCTCTAAAGGCATCGCTCTTGTCTTTCATCTCAGCTGTGGCACTCGCCATGTTTGGAATGATGAAGAAATAGAGGCGGGCAGGAGAGCGAAACTCGTAGCTCTAGAAAAAAAAACACTAAAAGGAGACTTTGATTATTTTTGTCTGCTTTCTCGGGGGAATCTCTCTGCAAAGAGAGATGTGTTTTTGATGCCTTCCATTTAAGCTGCCGAAGACTACAATGGACCAATTAACAAGAATATGAGGGGAAGATGGAAACAGCGTGAGGGGGAAACCAGAAGTGGAGAGATGGGTGGAATTGTGTCTCCTCTCATTTTTGCCTTACTTTTTCCTTCTTTTCAGTTAAGGAAGTGTAGAGGAGCACAGCTTCCAACCCATCAGCCTGTCTTTTTCCATTGGGGCTTATTGTTTTAAGCATTTTATTACTTTAATTTATACACCCCCACATTAGTGCTGAAGCTGTATTCTAGGCAGTTTCCAGAAAGTAAAAGCAAACATCACTAGATACAGCATAAATATGTCTGTGAAGATTCTCAGTCCTTTGGGTGAGTTTATCTGGAAGTTGAGTCCTGGCCACTGGAGTTCTTTTTCTTCAGAGATCGAAACATTTCGCTGATCATCCAAACAGCTTTGTCAGTCTGAGGCAAGCTAGTAGTGAGTCCTCCATTTTATAGTTCACTTTGACCTCATGTCACCCTGGTTCTGATGTAGGCTCATAAGATGAACAATGGCCAGATGTTTTGGACCACAAGTCCCACAGTCCTTTGTCATCAACAGTCTAGGCTCAGAATTCTGGGAGTTGTGGTCCAAGATATCTGGAGTGCCAAAGGTTCACCACCATGGAATCCGCAGCCAGATGCTTAAAACACTGAGCTATTCAACAACTGAACCAGGTTTTTTTATACTTGAAATTTGTTTAGGAGTTAAACTAAAGATTTCAGAAGGCACCCTTCTAAAAACATATTCTTAATGTTAAACACTGCCCCGCACACACAAAAACAGCCTCTCATGCAAGTCATTTACAAAAGCTAGAGGTATACCTCGGTTTAAGAATTTAATGAGTTCTCCGGGACGTTTCGTATTGTGAAAAATTTGTAAATCAGAAACGCATGGGGGGTCGCAATGCATCCTGGGGAAACTTGTTTTGATTTTAAAAAAATTGTAAACCAAGATACTGTGGGGGTGAAATTGTAAACCAAAGCATTATTTTCAATGGATTTCATTGCGTAAACTGAAAATTACGTTAACGCAGGCATTTGTAAACTGAGGTACGCCTGTACTTAAAATCTATTAGAAGACATATTCTCAGATACGATAAAAGCCATGCTCCTCGTTTCCCCCTCTGTGCATGCCCCTTTGCACAAATCTCTCTCTTCCTCCTCCTCTTCCTCCTCCTCCTCCTCCTCCTCCTTCCCTGCCTCACCCCGACAATCAACAATCATCTTTAAGAAGTGTCCCGGAGCAAAAGTCAGCCTCAGGAAGCTTTTTCTTCACATCCAAATGAGCTCCCGGTGTCACCTTGTTTTACATCTACTTACCATCTTCTCTCCCTCGGCCCCCCAACGCAATTTCAGAGCTGCCCACTGCCTTGCTCCATTTTTGTCGCCCGGGGGAAGGGGGGGTGTAAGAGACGGTCACAGGATGCCTCTTGCACACACACTCTCACACACAGATACACCCAATTGCCTTTTCTCTGTGCGTTGCCTCTTTCGGAAAAGCCTCCCAGGGTGGATTTTATCCTTCAGCGGTTGCGTTGAGATCATCCCAGCATCGAAACAACTCACCCTGGAGTCTTCTGGGCAACATGGAGGGGGACACACACACACACTCACGTACACACACTCATCTCCTTGCGTACCCCAAACAGGACCTCCTTCTCTCAGCGTTGCCGACAGACAAGCCAAACAGCCTCAGGGCCCTGTTATTTCCACTCCACTTCTTTTGCGCTCTGAAAGCTTTTTTCTCTCCGGCCTCCTAGCTGACGGGAGTGCGTGTGTGTAGGGGGGGGACCTGCACCAATAGACACTAATTAGAATCTAAAAGCCAGTGGCAGAGAGGAGACCACGTTCATTCTTTTTCTGTGCCCGGAAGGCAGCTTCGCTCATGGGGATCTACCGGTTTGGCGTGTTAGGAGGAAGTAGCCTAGCGCAAGGGCCGGGTTTACCGCAAGGCAGAATGGAGCAGCTACTTTAGGACGGAAACTACTTCCCTTGTTTATCTCGTTGCTTGGATGGGTTTTTGATGTCGAGAAGGAGGGATTTTTTCCCTGCTTCAGGCACAGACACATTTGCTTGGCTTGGGATAGTTTGAACACCTCGGCGAGGAGCATCATTGTTTGCTTTGAGACCGTTTCCGGTTTTTGCCTCTTGCGCTTGGTATCATTTGGAAACCCGTGTCCTCTTGCAGGTTGTTAGAATCAGCACAACAGGAATGCAGGGGGATGTGAGGACTTATAGTCCCCTGCCTCCCCCCAAAAGCAAGGTCTAGGCCAGTGGTGGCGAGCCTTCGGCGCTCCAGATGTTTTGGACCACCACTCCAGGAATTCCAAACCTGTATTACCAGTGACCAAGGGTTGTGGGAGCAGTGGTCTAAAACACCAAGAGTACTGGAGGTTCACCACCGTTGGTGTAGGTTCTGGTGCGGAACTGGATCGTTGGTCTGCATGGCCAGTGTCTAAACCACAAGCAGTCATCAAAGGCGAAAGCAATGTTAGGCTGCAGGAACGGAAGTATTGTCTCCAAATCCAACGAGGGTCTACTCCTCCTCTAGTAAGGGCCTAGTCAAAAGATTAAGGCCGGCCCTGCATTTAGGCAGAGTGACGCAGCTGCCTTGACCCGGTGGTCCTAAGATAAACAGCCTGATCTTCATAAAACATGGTTCACTTCGAAGCAGCCCAACCAAGAGCTCAATGATAGAACAGAAGATACTTTACACTTCCACGTCTATGTTTCTTAATTGGTGACTTTTAATGAGGATATTGGGCAATGTGGGTTATCAGAAGAGGAGCAGGGCAGCCCCAGAGTGACTTTCCAGCTTGGAATGTCCACATGTCCAGCTTTCTCCTAAATACACACACACACACACACACACACACACACACACACACACACACACACACACACACACACACACACACACACACACACACACCACCACCACCACCACCAATCATGACACATCAGTGAGAGCTGTTCCCATCACATAAAAGCCATGTCCTGCCTGTGAGTCGCACAGTCCCTGCAAGGCAAAATATTCGAAGGCACTGTCTCCCCACCGCTGATGATTTAAAAGTAATAATTTATCCCCGCTTTTTTATCTAACTTTGCAATTAACATGATAAATAAGTGCAAGGGTATTGTTTGAAATGTAATATACAGTTAAGCCCAATTAATTAATTGGCCTTCAGTGATCGGGAGCAGAATGATGTTCATTGTGTTGTTGTTGTTTTACTATGCAGATAGTTTGTTTTGATGAAAAATAGGCTACTAAAGAGCTTTATCTTCTCCCTCATCCCCCCCTTGGTGCCAAAACAAACTTCTAACATGTATGAAGAAGATGAAATGGAGACAGATACGAAAGCACCGGTGCCCAGAATGCCATGTAAATAATAAGCTCAAGGGTTCGGAGGGCTTTATCTCTTTCAGTCTTCCGACATAGATGGGAAGTCTCTGGCCTTAATGAGCAACTTCAAAGACTTTTCGGTCATTAAGCCATGGTTATTGTGGGCACCAGGTTCGGAGGTCCCGTGAATCCAGTCCAGGTTTTACTGTACCACTTGGCAGGAGATGTCCACAGTGCTGTTGGGTTTCAGAACCCCGGACAGCTCCTGGGAACAGCAGGCTAAAATCTGGAGCGAAAGGGAATTCACCCACTCAGATGCTTTGAGCTCAGATGCTTTGGGTCGGCCAACTTTCTCCAGGGACTCCTTGAAATGTTCTTGCCACAATACATTAATCCAGGAAGAACGAAGCCTGTTCCCTGGAAGGAGGTGGCTGCTCTATGGGTGCATGGTTTCTGGAGGAAGCTTGCTCCCAAACCCTCAACCCCACTCCCCCTGCCTGGTGGAAAGGTCAGCTCGGGCTTCAAGGCAGCAGCGAGGGATGGGTGCCGGAGCCAGCTATGGAAGGGGGTGAAGGATACCCGGAGGTTCCTTGTGTCTTTGGTGGCTGCAGACTCCTGCTATGCTCCAGACAATCTTATTTTATTTTATTTATTTATTCGATTTATAACACCGTCCATCTGACGGGAAGGGACTGTGGGCAGTTTACAAGATTAAACAGACTATTACCATATGTAACAATACAAAGTCATAATAAAAACAAAAAATAATACAAGTAAAAACATAATTACGTCAAACATCACTCATAAAAGGCAGAGATACATAAAATAGACTAAGGGCAGGAGAAAACAAGTCAAAACAGCGGAGCAGAGTAACAATCAAGGGCCAAGAAAAGACCAAGGGGTTCTCAGTTTGGGCCACCTGACTCTTGCGTCCAGGAAGGGAGAAGGAAGTGTTGGGAAAAAACTGGAAAGCATGTACGTAGATTTTTGAAGAGGGGTACTAGGGTGCCCTGCTGCAGGTATTCCCTGGCATGCGGGCTGCAGGTTAAACATAACGTATGATCCGTAGGCCCCTTTTGCTGCTTCCAATTAAACCTTGCTTGTTAGTTTAACCTCTAGGTAATCCCATCAAACAACGGATGTCAAGGCAACACTGCCCACAGTAGCTGTGGATGAGCGGCCATTAATTTTAATTGCCTCGATATTAAAGATTAAGAAGAAGGGGGACTAGCCGGGTGGAAACGATCTGATGTCAAGTAAAATCCACTCGCCGTGCCTTCCCCAGGCTGCGGGGATATTAAAATTTTTACAGGGAGAATTAAACAAGCCCTTTATTAGTGACTGCTGTTGTTTGATTGGTCCGGAGGTGGGCATAAACGGCAGGTTCTTATATATCCGCGGACAATGCGCTTGACGTATAGAGATCCCGCAATTATGAAACTGTTAATAAACCCATAATTGGATTGTCTGCAGTAATTATTTGCTGACTTTCATTAATGCATTATTGCTTCCTGACAGACAAGGTAATATTAAGTGCAATATATGCAATATATTGCACCCGGAGCATTCCCGTTAAAAAAAAAAAAGACGTGCCGTTTCTTATTGCGTGCAAGTCTTGAGGGTTTTTTCTTCATTTCTGTTGAAGCCAGTGCGGAGTTTAGGGAACCACAGAAGGGTTTTTCATGGCCTTGAGGTCGTGGTCAAGCAGAGACTAAACCCGGCAGTAAAGGTTAGCCAGCATCCATGAGAAGTAAGGAGGTTGGGTTTTCGTTCGCTAGAAGGCTGAATTCTCTGGAAAAGACCATTGTGCTAGGAAAGGTGGGAAGCATGAGGGAAAGAGGGAAGCCGAATGTAAGATGGATTAACTCTCGAAAAGAAGACCCAGGGTCGAATCTTAAAGAGCTGAGCGGGCCTATTCATGCCAATTTGGAGAGTCATCGTTCGCAGGGTCTCCATGAGTCAGAGATAGCTTGAGGGGCCAAACAACAATGAAAGATGGAGCCCCCTCTGATAATTCGGTTGGCAGGCATATTCTCTCTCTGATTGGTCCTCTCTATGTGAGGACCAGATCAATCACATCTCCTTCTTCTGAATTGTCTCATCCATCCATGTTCGGATTAGAATTAGGGTTGTTTAGATCGGTATCCTACCGTTGGCCTACAAAAATGGATCCTTGGTTGGGCTTAAAGAAAACGCAATTAAAAGAGATCGGAACAATTGCAAACAGATTAAACAAGAAGAACCTCAGCAGGAATAAAAGCAATTAGAATGGTCACCGTTGTTAGTTAAACCGTATTTGAAAGGAGAGGGTCTTGGGTGCTACAGGAACAGCAACTGGTCACCACTGTGCATCCCCTCCTCTGGGATCCACAGGGGAGGATCAAGTCAACCTGTGTAGCACTGCAGCGCTTTGTTAGTAGCAAAACTGGTTAATAGCTGCCCCAAAGAGGAAGTTCAGGTGTTCCGGAGAGAGAGAGCCATCAACGGTTCTAGGCCTGTCGTCCCCAACTTAGGGTCCCCAGATGTCCTTGGACTGCAGCTCCCAGAAGCCTTCATCACAAGCCATGCTGGCCAGGATTTCCGGGAGATATAGTTCAAGAACATCTGGGGACTCACGGCTGGGGCATTAACAGCCGTTACGCCCGTTCAGCTCAAACCTATTCTCACGTGTCCAGCAACCACGAAATCCCCCCCCCCAAAAAAATTATTGAGCTACAAAGATCACAAAATCCTGGACCTTGGCTGGCGCGCCCATTGAGCTCAACAGCCTTTCAACCCCCCTGGGGGGCATGTGGAGCGTAAGTCACGACGAGGCTGTCCTATGCTGCTCCTACTTCTGCTAAATCTGCTAAGGCCTCTGAGAGGGGCCCGAGCGTGCACCGCCTTGCCCACCAGCAAGGGAGAGAGTGGCATGTTTGTGTCCCCCCCTCTCTCTCTGTGTGTGTGTGTGTGTGTGTGTGTGTTGTCCTCCCATTGCGCGGAGATGCTTCTGGTTATTAATTACAAAACGGCCGCCCTTGTGGAAGACTTGGTCCCAGCGGTCTCCCCAGCAGCTTTGTTTCAACTGCTCTCGCCATGACCTTTCGGTGGGTTAATAGGTAGAGTCTTAGAACCAGGCTTGGCTGGCTTTCAGACGTATTCAAAGAGAGATGACAAAGCAGCTTTTCAGCCATTATTGATTTATTTTAGACCCCCCCCCCCCTTCCTCCCCTTTCTCTCTCAGTTTTGGCCATGGGTTGAGCTCAACTCCTTTTGCAGACCCACCAAGGAGGAGCACATACAAAGAACAATTGCTCTGTGTCCCATTCCGTTTCTTCCTTCCCTATCAGCCCCATGTCACTCCTGTTGGTTTTTCCCTGCGCCTAGTCCTGGCGGCCATGCTCCTCTGCCAAGGCTTTGGTGTCAACAGTCTGGGAAAGGCTGGGGGGCTCTGACAATTGCCCTCGTTTGGTCCTTCATTACTCTCGTAGGGTGCTTGCGTGTAGAGGGGGAGCATTGGCTCATCCTTTCAACTGTCCTCCCTTGGGTCAACTTCCAACACGTGGAATGGGGCCCGGTTGTGAGAAGAAGACTTCCAATGTCTTTTGTCCCATAGAATCAGAGGCCAATATGGAGGCGCCGGTGCACCAAATCTCCTCTGATTCACCCTGTTATAGGGTGGTTTGCTACCAAGAGTGAGAGGATTTCATCTGGGGAGAGAGAATTCCCAAGCCACCATGCCAAGCTACACAAACAATTGTTGGAAGAGCTGAATGGATGGGACCTGATATCAATTCCCATTGATTCAACCAGGACTAGCACTAACATTTAGGCTAACAACTGTGGTTCCTACCAAATTGTTTGATATTGGACTTTTAGGTGGCCACTTTTAGAGGACCAGTGTTTCCCAACCTTGGATGTTCTTGGATTACAACTCCCAGAAACCCTGGCCAGAACAGTGTGCAGTGAAGGCTTCTGGGAGTTGTAGTCCAAGAGCACCAGGAGACCCAATGACAAGCTACATAAACACCATTGTGGAGCTTCTGCCTTAGACATGCTGTGTGTGACTTTGTTGGTAACCCTCTGTGGTTCTGGAGATGCTGCCCATTCCATCCCATTTCTGGATATTTGAGTTCTTGATACTCTGTTGCTACTTAAACCCAGCCTAATTCATGGGCTCCCAACTTTGGGACTCGAGA
Organism: Phrynocephalus guinanensis; assembly: GCA_037367245.1. Lineage (NCBI taxonomy): Eukaryota > Metazoa > Chordata > Lepidosauria > Squamata > Agamidae > Phrynocephalus > Phrynocephalus guinanensis. Next base: position 5,299,142 of record CM074755.1, read on the forward strand.
TGTTCTTGGACAACCAGAAATCCTGGCAAGCACAGCCAGTGGCAAAGGCTTCTGGGAATTGATGGCAAGAACATCTGGGGAGGCAAGGTTTGGAGCTCTCTAGGTAGAACAGTGGCTCCAACCCATGAGTCTTCAGCTGCTCTTGGACTACAACTCCCAGAAATCCTGGCCAACACAGCTAGTGGTGAAGCCTTCAGGGAGTTGTAGTCCAAGAACATCGGGGGACTCAAGGTTGGGAACCACTGAATCAAACAGAACACATCCCTCTAGAAATGACGGTGCTGCATCCAAGTACGGTGGCCGACGGCGCTCCACCTTTTTATTGATTCATTTCCGCTGTACGTTCTTTCTGGTCCCAGGTATCCAACTGGTTTGGGAACAAGAGAATCAGGTACAAGAAAAACATTGGGAAATTTCAGGAAGAAGCCAACCTTTATGCAGCAAAAACGGCGGTGACGGCCGCGCATGCGGTGGCAGCAGCTGTTCAAAACAACCAGACCAACTCACCCACCACGCCAAATTCTGGTACGTAGACACCACTTCACCGGCCTTCGCTGCCCCAGCAAAGTCCGAAAGCAAGGAAAGAAGTTTCTATCAGAGACTCAGGGAGGTCCCTGGGGGGGGGGGTTTGAAGGACAGGGTGTCCTTTGGGTCTTCTGTGGTTTGAGGGGAACTTCTCGATGCCCCCTTGAAGGGCTCGGCAGGACGTTGCTTTGAAATGAGAAGCGTAGAGGAGGAGCCCTGTTGTAAAGGCCATTGTAGAACTGCGGATCCAGACCCGAGAAACTCCCTAGCAGGTTGAGAACCACTCATCTAGAGGGTCTCTAACTCTGCAATTTTAAGATTATTTTGATTATCTGGTGGGGGGGGAGGAATTCTGCCTACAGATGAATTGAACTCAACTTTTTAATTCAACCTTTTGAACGGAGCTGTGAGCTGAGCTGAGCTGGTTCAAGTGGGGAGGGTGGGAGAAAGGGGCACGGCGCTGTTTGAGGAGGATGGGAGCTGGAGTCCAACTGGGCAGCACCAGGTCGGGGAAGAAACAGTTAAATGGGAAGTACTTAGAAATCGACTTCCGATGTTGAAAAAAAAATGGAGCATCAGACGGTTGCAAGGGGGAGGCGTGACCTATTTCGAAAGGCGACTCACCACCGCCCGGAGAATTTCGGAGCCAGGAGCTAGCTTTTGCTGCTGTAGAAAGACAGAATTGAGGAAGAGCCGAAGGCTATGAGAACAGCCGTTGGAAGCAGCCACATCCAAGTCTTCAGTTTACTTTGCCTATCTTGGCCACGGAAGGGATCGGATGTGGGCTCCTTCCATGGCTAGTCAAAATCTCCAGGCTATAGCCCGTGCCTCCAGTAAAGCTACCCCGTTACGCTGTGCTGGTCTCTATGGATGGCCCTTGGTTTTTTTGGAGGTGCCCTCTTTGGCTGAGCTCTTCCTATCTGTCTTTCCTTTTCCTTTTCCTTTGCTTTCCCCTTTTAATGCTTGTTTCTAGAGATGGGCACGACTCAAAAAAAATGGTGTTTCGTTTGTCGTTTGGTCGTTTAGGGGTCCATTTCGATTCGTTTTCATTTTTGTGACGTTTTTTGCAAAAAAAATTCATTTTCGTTTCGTTAGGTAACGAAACGAAAAAACAAAAATGAAAACAAAAAATTGCTGTTTCGTTAGCATTCTTTTTAGCTCAATGCATCTGCTGCAACGAAAACGAAAAACACGGCAAATTTGGTCGTTTCGTTTTTTTAAAAAATTCATTTCATTTTCGTTGTGTAACAAAACAAAAAAACAAAAACGAAAACGAAAAATCGCTCATTTCATGCCCATCTCTACTTGTTTCCATAATCCTCTCTCTTGTTGGGAGGATAACGTATGCTAGAGCTTGGAGATCACCCCGTGTATTAAGAGATGACCTGGCAACATGTTGCTTCTAGGAGGTTAACGGGAGGCAACGGTGTTCTCCTGAATTTGTACTTAATCATTTATTTTTACATTCTGACCTTGATTTGTTGGGTGTGGCCAAGTTCCATTGACTTGTTGCTTACAACAAGTTGATTTTTTTTCAGGGTCCTTTTTTTCATTAAATTGTTGAAGCTAACACCTGAACTTTAAAAAAAATGAGCGGACATAATGTGTTGACAGCTGAGTAACTTGATGTGTTGAGTTTTTAAATAGAGCAGCAGCAAACATGTTGCTATTTACAATCCTGTTTCCAAGCTCTGCGGTGGGTGGGTGGGCAGGCGGTGCGTGTGGGAGAAGCCTGTGTTGTTTTGCCAGCTCTCTGTTATTCAGCTACTTAACTCTTTCATTTCCAGGTTCTTCGGGTTCTTTTAACCTCCCTAATTCTGGGGACATGTTCATGAACATGCAAAGTCTGAATGGGGATTCTTACCAAGGGTCCCAAGTCGGAGCCAATGTGCAATCACAGGTAGGAGACAAACCCCCCCCCAAATTAGGGCCTCGTTAGCAGTGTATGGTCTGGGCTTTATTTTAAAAAGAAAGAAAGGCAAACAAACACAAAAAAACCACGCAATCCAACCACAAAATAATAATAATAATAATAACTTTTGGCCTGAGAACAACATGTCCCATGACTATTTGCAGAATTGGACTGACTTATTGAGATTCCAAAAATGTGACCGATATAGCGCTATGCTGCTGGAGCGGTGTAACGCTAAAGCTCTGTTCCTATCATGGAAACGTACCAGTTTAAAGAGCTGAGTTTGTTCCTTCCTCCTAACCTTCCTTTACAACCCCCTCCCCCAATTCGAAAACAAATCAAGCTTTGTGAATGCAGTTCGGCTCTGGCTTGAGCTCATGGCGTTGGGTTGGGTATGTTGTTTGGCTGTCACATCTATCTCTTTTAATGTATTCAGGCGTCTTTTCTTTTCTGTGGCTTTTCCATCTTCATTTATGAGACCTCCATTTGCGACCTAGTTGAACTTCCAAAACAGACCAAGGTTATCCAGGGTGTACACCATTCCATTTCGATGCGCATTTTGTATTTATGAGGTGTGTGCCTTCGTAACAAGCTCATTTGGTCTTCCTATAATCGCAGTCCGAGAGTAACCCCTTACAGTTGGTTTCTGGAGTAAGAGACAAACATAACAGCTGAAACACGGCCAACTGCCTAAAGATTGGTTGGGGTTTCCCGTAATTTCTAACTTACATACCCATGTGTGCACGCATCTATCGAAACAGTGTCATATTGGTCAGTTCCGATATGCTGGTGACGGTCTGTGTAACCATGTCTCCCATGAAAATCAGAAGGAAGGCAGGTGCATTGATCCACCTTGGCAAACCTGTGGTAATGTCCCATAAGAGCAGGCCTTTTGTGGAGCCGGTGGGACTTAATTGCTCATTCAATGCCATGTCATCCTCAACCCCCCCCCCCAAATCCTTGCTCTTTCAAGAGAGAGAGAGAGAGAGAGAGAGAGAGAGAGAGAGAGAGAGAGAGAGAGAGCGTGCATCGGAACCCTGTGGCTAGGAAATTTTGCTTCCTCTCTTATTTATTTATTTATTTATTTATTTATTTACCCTGCATCTAGCCAAAGGCCACTCTGGGCAATTCACAACACAACGCAAACTGTTACAATATACCGTAAACTAAATCTTAGCCATTCTGAGGATCAGAATTAAGTTCCAAGGAAAGACAGGAGCCCAAAAGGAGGGGGGTGGATGCAGGTAATACCACCGAACCCAGAGCTCCAAGAGCTCTTGGTGTTTCAGTCCCATAAGCCCTCCCTCCATCACCATTTGCTTTCTTTCTACGGGATACATTTGCATTGTAATTGACTGTGCGCAGATCGCTTTGTTTTTTGAGTTGATGACGTTATCCCTGCTTACGTGTCGACCCTTTACAGGTGGATACCCTGCGTCATGTTATCAATCAGACGGGCGGATACAGTGATGGATTGGGAGGAAATTCGCTGTACAGTCCACATAATTTAAATGTAAGTATCAGTATTGCAGGAGGTGCCTGGAGGGCAGCAAGGGAAGCATGTCATGGGTTAGAGATGGAGACAGGGATGTTAATTGTATCTATCTTATTTTTCTATCTATTAGGGATAGGCATAAAATGAAAAATGGCACACTGTTCTGTCGTGTTGTCAGGTTCGAAATGTTCCATAACGTAACGAAACGGCAAACAGCTTTTTGTTACAAAACGAAATGAAACACCTTTTTTTAAAACTGTTGAAATGCAATGATACATTCTCCCTTGCCGCCCCTGCCTCCCAGGTGGTAGCAGCCTCCAAATCATTTCATTGCTCTTTTTTATTATGAAAATTCTATTAAAAATCATTAGTAATGAATTAAAACAAAATGCATTGACTTAACGAAACGAAACATTATTTTTTCTGTTTTGTGCCCATCTCTCTCTCTCTCTCTCTCTCTCTTGGATTTGGGTGAATCTTCTAAGAACTATTCCTCATGTTTCACACTCCATCTCTTCTTGTAAAAAGCTTGTGGGAAGTAGGGTTTTTTTTAAGCAACAGCAACACTGTTCCAACCTGTATTGTGCAGATGCAAAGTGGGGGGGGGCTGACCCAAAAACACTTCCTAACCATTAGAGTAGTACGACAATGGGGCCCATGATCTCTGGAGGTGGTGAGCACTCTGAGGCTGGAAGCCTTCAAGAGAAGATTGGACCACCCTCAGTCAGATCTGCTTTGATTTAGATTCCACCCATGAGCAGGGGGTTGGACTTGATGTTCTTTGAGGCCCCTTCAGACTCAGTGGTCCTATGATGTGAAGATAACCTTGAGTATTTTTGTGTATCTTGTGATGGGAACTTAAGAGATGATTATGGAGATGGTGGAGATTATGGAGTTCCTCCATTCTGCTTATGGAGTAACTCGGAATTGATGGGAGAGATTCTTTGCCTGTCCATTTTTCTCCAGGTTGAAAAAAAAAACTTGCCCTGAGGCCAGCAAGCGAGAAAGAAATTCCAGAACAACACTCATCAGGGTGGCTGGGCTTGGCTTAATAAGCACCTGGGAAAGGTTGTGTCTGCTTAGTTTCTCTCACCCTAGGGGGTCAGCCCGACCTTCACATTGGAGATAATGAATGCCCTGTCGCGGCTTCCCGGAAAGCCTTCATGCCCTCCGCCCCCCCCAGAGTTATTTGTCCTCGTTATTGATTCACAGCGATGAAGGGACTGTGTGAATCAAGCCAAGTCTCAGGCTTATGGGTGGCACCATCAGGCCAGCCTTATTAATCATGTTGTGCTGCAATTTTAATCTGCCGTGAGATGAAAAGTGCTCTTTGGTCAGCCCCTATGAATGCCCTGCTTCCTTCAACTCGGGGGCTGAACTCTCTGAAGGCCAGTTGCTGGGGAGCACAGGACACAAAAGGGTTCATGTCCTACTTATGATCTTCCATGGTCTAGTAGACCATTGTGGGAGGAGAAAGGAGGCCTTAGATATGCCTTATCTGATCCTATAAGCTTACTTTTCATATTTCTATGGCAGTGGTGGTGAACCTTCAGCACGACAGGTATTTTGGACCACAACTCCCAAAATTCCATGCCTGTATTGCCAACAACAAAGGTCTTTGCCTGTTTCCGGAAAGACAGCAGAGATGGGGCAGTCCTGGCCTCCAGTAGGAGGGAGTTCAACACTCTGGGCGCAGCAGTCGAGAAGGCCCTTTCATGGGTTCCCACGAGATGTACCTATGAGGGTGGCAGGATGGGGAGAAGGACCTCTCTGGATGACCTTAGCACCCGAGCCGGTTCATACTGTGAGATTCAATCTTTGAGGTAGCGAGGACTTACTGGGTGTTGCTGTGTTTCGCTTGATGCGAAAAACAGCTTAAAAGATCTCATCCATCTGAAGCTGCGGAAAGTGTATGCCAGGCATGTCCAAACTTTGGCTCGCCAGATGTTTTGGACAGCAACTCCCACAGTCCTTTGCCGTTGGCAATCTAAGCTTAGAATTCTGGGAGTTGTGGTCCAAAACATCAGGAGGGCCGAAGTTTGGACATGCCTGGTGTATGCTAAGGGAAAAAACAACAACACAAGGATTCCTTTTTATTTGAACTGTGAATATATAGAAATGTGCACCGAGACCTGAATTTGCTATCCGGAGGCAGTTGGGGAAGGGAGCATGTGGCTCCCACCTTGCTGTGCACACGAACTGGCACGAACCTCCGAACTGAGCTTCGTGCCCATCTCTATCTACCATACCTACTGTTGACTGAGACGGCTAGGATTGGTGCTGGTAACTGTTGTCTGAAAACCGACATAGCCCCATGCTTTGCGCATGTAGACTTCCAAGGGTTGATATTCCACACGGCAAGCAAATGTGTGGGTGGTTCTCCAGCTGTGGTCCACAGCTGTGGATCCAGGTGTGGTCGGAGGGCAACCAAGAAGACAAGAATGGAGCCTGCAGACAATGAACGTGGCTCAGAAGGGGTGGAAGTTAGATATTCAGAGATTCAGAAATCCCTCCCCCCCTGGCTTTTAGATTAAGCCCCCCCCCAAATTCATTCTTCCACTTGCCACAAGAGTAAATATTAATGATTTAAAATGTGATGGAAGATACCCGGTGGAGAGGGAGGTGGGCTTTGAGGGGTGGGGTGGGGGAAAGTCCCATTAAATACTCAAATCTTCTTTTTTTTTCCCATTCGAAATGTCAAATCGTTCTTTTGGGGGCTTTATAAATAACTCATAATAACCCACAACAAACCATATAAAAAGCCTTTTAGTCACATTTCTCCCTTTTTCATTTAAGTGTTTTGAAATGCTTCAGAGAATTTGCGATATCCTTATCAACATGATAAAATATGAAGCCCTGATTGCCTCCAGCGTTTTACAGACATGAATTCCATCTTCGCTGATGAGGTCTGATAAGGCACTGTTATATTATACAGTGCATAATCTCAAACCACCAGAGTAAGGATTAATTTATTTGGGGTGGGGGCTGGGGAGAGAGGAAAAAAGAGGGAAAGAGAGAAAGAGAGAAAGAGAGAGGAGAAATTCTAACTGACAACCTCTCCCCCGGCTGCCAAGCCAAGTAAAAATATTGTACATTTGTTGTTTATAAATTTGGATAAAGGAGGAATGATGTTTACTTCAGATGGAATATCTTTAGAGTCATGTCTGCGGGAGGGTGTTTCTTCCTTCTCTTAAGCTGATTTTCATTCCTTGTGGGTTCGGGGCGGCAGGAGCAGAGGGAAGCCTGAAAAATTAAACATGCAGAAAAGAAATGACAGCAAGACACACATTTAACCCCATACTCAATGTACTTGTACTGGACATAGGGGCTTCAAAACCAAACACTCTCTGTGGGTCCTCCTTACACCACCAGAAAATGCCGGGTCTCATTGCTTGAGAAATAGAAATATTTTTAAACCTTCCATTTATGCGGGAATGCAGCCCTGCTAGCACTTCTGTGGCTCCCCCCGCATTTGAGGGGTATTTATGTTTAATCTTCCTGTCTTAATCCGGAGGCTTGGCCCTTTTTCGGATGTTGTAGAGCCAGGAAACAGAGAAGGAACGGGCCATTGGCCAGGCTGTCAAGCCCTTGTCAAGTACCTCAGGAAGATCCAGCGTGGTTCTTTTCATGGTTCCTTCTCTGCGGGCATTGATCTTTTATGCCCATGCTGTGCTCTTTTGAGCAACCGGGGTATTATTGATGCAGGCGAATGATATTCCGAATATTGTGGGGGATTTGGGGAGAAGGGAGGCCTGTCCCCATTTGGGTCATTCCCCATTGGGCAAGATAGAGATGGGCACGAAACGAACAATTTTTCGTTTCCGTTTTTGTTTTTTCATTTCGTTACGCAACGAAACGACAAACGAATTTTGTCTCCAAAATGAAACAAAACGAACAGAAACACCGGAAATTTTGTCGTGCGTTTCATTTCCGTTACTGTAATACAGTGAACTGCTTTAAATGCTAAAAAAAATCACAAAAAATCGAAATAAATGGTAACGAAATGGTAACGAAATGAAGAAAAACGAAAATGATTTTTTTCAAAAATTCGCAAAAAACGGAAATGAACCGAAACGGACCCTCCAAACGACAAACGACAAATAAAACATCATTTTTTTGATTCGTGCCCATTTCTAGGGCGAGATATCTGGGAGACGGTTGTTTTTGTGTGTGTGGGGGTCTCCCTAACAAATGCTATCATGCACCAGGAGTGCTCTGAATCTCTCCATCTCGCCCCGGCAAGCCGTGGCATCCGTTGCTTCCACTCAGCGACCCCCCCCAACAACGCACACGGCCCGTGCCTCCCTCTTCTTGACTGACATCAAAATATGTAGCGACAAGCTGTCTGCCGGAGCCGAAATCTGATCAGACGTTGATTCCCACAATTGCCTCGATGGACTGAGACATAAGGCGAATTTGTTTCGGAGCGCCACTCGTGCTGATGCTGGCCTAATGCGGTTGTGGTGTGTGTGTGTGTGTGGGGGGTGCTGGCAGCAGCCGGAGATGCAGAGAGCCGCATCCAGAAATCTCAGTGGAGGGGGGCCCTCGGGGGGGGGACTGAGAGAGAGAGAGAGAGAGAGAGAGAGAGAGAGAGAGAGAGAGAGAGAGAGAGAGAGAGAGTTTGTGGGTAATCGGGAAACGGATTGGAATTGGGCGCTGGGTGCTTCTCCCTTGGTGACTTTTGCTGAGGCATTAGTGCGGTTGGAAGGAAAGGCGGCCCACGTCTCCACGGGCCACCTAAATGGCTCTGACATGTGCCCGGAAGGAAGACTTTTAAAAATGAAATTAAGATCCAACCACGTTAGAGTCTCTTGCCTTCCCTTCCCTTCCCTTCCCTGCCTGCCTGCCTTCGAGAAAGCCATCTTGGCTAGAAAAGCTGTCAACCACCTTTAGATCTCAGGGTCTTGTCAAATCTGGTACAGAGCAGGGGTGGCCTTTTTGGGCTGGAAAAGGGGTGCAAGGGGGGGAAGGAAGGAAGGAAGGAAGAAAGGAAGGAAGGAGCTGATGATGGAAGGAAGGAAGGAAGGAACTCATGATGGAGGGAAGGAAGGAAGGAGGTGATGATGGATGGAAGGAAGGAAGGAAGGCGCTGATGATGGAGGAGGGAAGGAAGGAACGAACGAATGAACGAACGCACGAACGCACAAAGGAACGAAGGAAGAAACGAGCGAACGAAGGAATGAACAAACGAAGGAAGGCAAAGACCTTCCATTTCAGACAGTCTTTTAAGCAGAAACTGATCTCAGGAATGCTGGTTTTCAACTCCCAGGTGTTTATTTTTTTTAAGTTGTTCAGATGTGTTTATACCTTTTTTTTTTAAGTTGTTCAGTTCATCCCGTTGTGTAACAAAGCAATAAATTATCAACCAATTTTTCTTTGGGGGGAAATTCAACGTATGTTTACTTGCCTTTAAATGTGATGTTTATATAGAACTTTGAAATTTCTTATTCTGTGTCATAAGACCCCCTGGGTTTCCTCTATGGGGAGAAAGGTGGCATATAAACAAACAAACAAACAAACAAACAAATAAAACCTCCCACTTACATCGCTGGACCTCTAAAACCAAGACCTTGAATCTAATCTCTCTCTCAGTGCTCTCTCTCTGATCTCTCTCTCTCTCTCTCTCTCTCGCGTTGCAGTAGTCCAGCCTCTCTCTCTCAGAGAGTCAACATCCTATGGGCGGATCTGGGCGATCTGACGAAGATGGTAATAGGCGGCCATGGTCACCTCGCCACCTGCTCCTCCAGTCAAACGGAGGCTGGCAAGATGCAACTACTCCATCTTCAGTGACCTCTCCAACAGAAGGCCCGGGAAGTGTGCACTCGGATCATACCTCTAACTGACCTCCTCAGCAACCGTTTCATCCTTCGTCTGAAACTGAGATGGTTTCATCTCTGGTATTCGGACTCCCAGATGGAAAACAAAATCAGAAAGTATTTCTCTCTGTGTCTGTCCTCTGTCTCTCGGTCACTCCCACTTACATTCCTCTCTCTTCCTTCCTTCTCTCTCTCTCTCTCTTCTCTCTCTCTCCTTCATCATACGTTGCAACTACTCCCTTCCTTCCACCCTTCCCTAACTGACCTCCTCAGCCCCTTTCCACCCTTCTCCTCAAAATCATCTCTCTGTGTCTGTCCCTGTCCTTCACTTCTTTCTTCCTTCCTTCCTTCCTTCCTTCCTTCCTTCCTTCCTTCCTTCCTTCCTTCCTTCCTTCCTTCCTTCCTTCCTTCCTTCCTTCCTTCCTTCCTTCCTTCCTTCCTTCCTTCCCCTCTTTGTATCTGTTCTCTCTTTTTTGCTAACCAGCCACTGATGGCTTTGCTGTAAACCCTTGTCATACCGCAGAATTCGATAAATCTGTTTTCCGTGTGTGTATGAGTGTGTGGGTATGGATTTTTTTAATTATAAAAAAGGTATCTTAATCATTTGTATACGTCCTTAAATATCACTGAGATGCGCACACGCACACAAAGTTAAGGAGGAAAAAAAACCAACAACAAGAACAGCCAAGCACTTTATCCAGATAGGCCAAGTTTTTGCATTGTTTGTTACCCTTGTATGTAGTTTAAGAAGAAATGAGTTATTATCTGCCCAACTTGCAAAGATGGCCTGCCAGTTCCCGGCGGTTGGCCTTAAGGGTAAAATAGGAGCTCTTTTCTTTCTTTCTTTCAAAATAACCTCAAGAAGAATTACAAGGCCAGAGGGATACACCCTCCCAAAACGGACCTTCTCTTAAAGTCTGAATGAAGGGAACTTCCAGACACGGATTGTGTTTTTCCATTCTTCTTTTCCATCTCTCCGAAAGAGTGAAATGAAGTTTTGCTCGCTTGCCCTTCCATAGAGAACGATCACATTTCTGGGTTTGATTTCAAGGATGCAATGATTTGTTATGGGTTTTCTACCATGCAAAGCAAAGGAACTTAGGACCTCGAGATGGATTTCCTTCCTTCCTTCCTTCCTTCCTTCCTTCCTTCTATCCATCATCAGATCCTTTCCTTCCTTCCTTCCTTCCTTCCTTCCTTCCTTCCTTCCTTCCTTCCTTGCCATATTTTTAAACCCATATTAATTGAATGATATGCAGAGCTTCCTTCCCTCTTCTGCTTGTCATCAGGGATGGATGGTCCATTTGAGTTGGAGATGTTTGCCTTCCTATGTCGGTCAGAAGCCCACTTCTCCTTGGGTTTTACAGTACCAGCCAGGGGCCAAGAACAGCCACAACCTGGGTTGGCCTGCTTGCTTTCGGCAGCAGTAAGAATCCCCCCGCCCGCCCGCCCACCCTCCCGCCCCTTGGCGCCATTCTCTGGACTGTTGTACATAGTGTAGCAAAAGAGTATTTATACATCTCACCAATCAAAACACAGCTTTATTACCTCATGCAAACTCATACGAACCAATAGAGAAACATGTTCTTTAGCTTATAGTGCTCACTACTACCTCTAAAAACAGCCCTTCCCAACAGGGGGCGGTCCTGACATGGCGGATTATGACCCCCTCCCAGCGCTGGAGGCTGGAGGGGATGGGGGCTCTCGTTGCTTTTCCCACAAGGGCGAGGAGCTGTGCTATGGGTTTTTTTTAATCTGAACCTCACAGGAGCTCCCCAAGAGAGGCAGAACCCATTCGTAGGCTTTGGGATTGTTACCTCGGATAGCTCTTGAGGAGTTCGGATGAGAAACCGGAACGGATGGGCTGCTCCCACTGAACTGAAGTCACACCAGAGCCCCATCCACGCCAGGCAGCAGAGCCTGCTGATTAGTGAGGATGGGATGCGTAGTCTTAACACATCTGGAGTGTGCCAAGTTGGGGAAGGCTGCTCTTAACAATATTCACGCTGTAGTTTGTCTTTTTCCCTCTTGATTAAATTCTCCCCCCTTCTTTATTTTCGGCATCTTTGTAACTCACGCTTTCGTTTTCCCTTCATCAAATGTAATGTACATTGTAATCTTTTAAATAATAATTGCGAATAATAATGATGATTAAAAAAAACATTTTTAAAAATCCAGGTTGTGTTTGCAACTTTTGAGAGAGAAAAAAATCGAAAAGAGAGCTTTGCAATGGAAATATTGGGTCTTTGGATTCAACACGAAACAGTGAAACTGTTTGTAAATACAAAGAAACATTTTGAATGTTCTTCATCTTGTTACTATACTAATTCACACAGAAGAAAAAGTAAAAAAATAATAATACCAATAATGGATTGTAAAGGAGACAGGTCTCAGTATTCAGTACTGTATATTTCACCCTGTATAATTGGGGGTTGGGTTGGGTTGGGTACCCCCTTTTCCCCATTCTTTTCTTTTATTCTTGCCTCCACTCTTTTATATTGTATGCGATTCTGAAGCTGATTGACTCAATGAAAAAAAATTAATAATTTGTGGCAGTGGTTCTAATGTATTAAACCGTTTCGTGTTACTTTCTTAACTGGATTACACCTTGAATTGAAGAGTCTTCCTCGTGGTAGTTCTATGTAGTTTTGAACCATGAATAAACTTTTTGCTTTCATGAAAAAAAAAAGGTGGATGGCGTTTCCTTCCTTCTTGGAACATCAAATGAACTGGGCAAGTCGTCAATCGTTCAGTCAAAAGTAAGGGTCAGTAAATTGCAGTCTGTTGGACCTTTAAGACCTTCGGATATCTGAGAACCAGTGTGGTGCAGTGCTGTGGGTCAACATCTGGGTCTTAGTCGGCTACAGTAGCTATCCAAGGTGTCAAACCTATGTGAAGGACAGCATTCAGCACCGTGGATAGCTCCCATAATGTACAATGAAAAACCTGGAATGGAATCACAACACCTCTGGAAATGGAGTCATCACACCTCACATTCCAGACTGGTTTGGGGATTCTTGTTATGGGACCAGCTGTTACTGGACCAATATAGGAAACCCCAGCCCTCATGATAACTGGGGAAGAATTAGATTCCCTGCCATGTTTTATTTGTGTGTGCCCCATTAGTAACGTGGGATTTAGAGGTGAGTTGGTTTCAGGTAGACAATTAAGGCTCATTTGCTTTTTAATAAAGGATCTATTCCCATAATTCAGATCTGTTAGCTCTACAAAAGAATCACCTATACATGGTTGTTGGTATGGATTACAACTGCTGGTGCCAGCTGTGGATAGACCCCTTGTGGCACAGTGGTTCGCTCACGACCTGGGGTTCAATCCCAGGTAGCAGGCTTCATGGTGGACTCAGCCTTCCATCCTTCTGAGGTCAGTAAAATGAGTACCCAGCTTGCTGGGGGGTGCAATGTGTAGCCTGCATTACTGTAACTAAAAAACTGTAAACCGCCCAGAGACTACTTGAAGTGGTATGGGGTGGTATATAAGCAGAACACTTTTAATTTCTTGGGTTGTGGGGGTGTGGATGTCAAGGGTGACATAGGACCCAAGAGGAGATGAGCCAAGAGACGATTCTGCCTTCAAAATACTCCGTACGCCGCTGTATAAAGAGAAAGGTGGAATATAAAGAAGGTCAAATAATCATGTATATGGACAGATGCAGAATTAGAAAGGAGTCTTTTCTCTCTCCCTTAACAACAGTGGTGGGCATATGGTGGGCAGAACACTTCAGGCATGCCCAAACTTTGGCCTTCCGGATGTTTTGGAACACAACTCCCACAGTCCTTTGCCATGGGCAATCTAAGCTTAGCGTTCTGGGAGTTGTGGTCCAAAACATCAGGAAGGCTGAAGTTTGGACATGCCCTCTGTAGCTGAAGAGCCTGCTTGCTGCCAAGGTCAAGAACCATGGTATTCTTGGATTACAAGGAAGGAGGGGACCCCCCCAAACCCAGCCAGCACAGCTAGTGGTGAAGGCTTCTGGGAACTGCAGCCCATGGACACCTGGTTGACCCGAGGTTGGAAGCCTCTGATTTACAGAATGATCTTGTAACCATTTCAAGACAGTCTTGTAGATGAATCGACATCTTTGTGTCGCAGCCTCTCTTGGCGTTTGCGGAGAATGGCAAATGATGGCCAGGAGAATGAAGGACAAGGAGACAAATGGCAAATGGTGGTGAGGACAGTGAAGAAGAAGAAGAAGAAGAAGAAGAAGAAGAAGAAGAAGAAGAAGAAGAAGAAGAAGAAGAAGAAGAAGAAGAAGAAGAATGTCAGAGGAAGGCAAGGAAGGCATTTAGAAAGAAAGAAAACGGGATTAAAGGCTGGGTCGCAGGTGCTAAAATATGCTCAAAAGGAAGTGTTTTGACACCTGTTAGAATGAAGCAGGGATAAGGCACACAATTTCAGCAGATCCTTAAGTCAGAGTCCTCCTCGCGACGCACTCAACGATGCAAAGAAGGTCCCTTTTTAACGAATAAGGGTTCCCCATGTTCTACTGCACTTTTGCATTACGCTTATAAAAACAGCGATGCAACGCGAGAAGAGGGAGCCGTTCACAGCTCCTCGGTGGGTAATACAACCCACCCACCCCAACATCATTCGCTAGGTTTATTCTTAAACATTGTGGCGGTCCTCCATGTGGCACGGAGATAGATCAAACCTCGTGAGAACTAATGACTCCTTTTCCTTCACAGTCCATGGAACAGAAGCATTAAAGTTAATGAAATAAAATAAAATAGGCTGGTCTTTGAAGGATTCTGCTGTTTTAAAAATAATATAGCATAGATATAGTTTGGTTATATATATAATCTGGGGCCCGCCCAGATGAGATCGGGGTTTTCTTCATTGATCTCTGTTTTAGTTGGGGTTTTGTTCCATCCCGTTCCTCTAGAGAGTTTGGGGTGGTGTGCATGGTCTCACACGTCCCCCTACTTTATTTGTGCAACAGGTCTGTAAGGTACATGAGGTACATGTATTAAGGGGGGCTCATCAGCCCCATGACCGAGTAGACACTGAGTAGATTGGTCCTTCCTTAGTTCCTAGTGTGAGCACGTCACTGCCTCACTAAATGGGTGGATGCCATGAAAAGTGAACCATAACCAAAACCCATTGGTCTTACAAGCCCATGTTTCTCAGCCTTGATGGAGTCTACCAAACAACCCAGTCCTTATATAAGCCCTTACTGCTCAATTAGGGCATGCACCAGTCACCCAACACAGCTCTTGGAGAGAGAGAGAGAGAGAGAGAGAGAGAGAGAGAGAGAGAGAGAGAGAGAGAGAGAGAGAGAGAGAGAGAGAGTTCCTTAAATGCCAGGGGGCCTGCATCAGACCTTCCCGATGGGTGACTGAGATCCTTCCAGGACAGCCAATTCTGCATGGTGACAACAAAGAGGATGATGATGATGACGATGACGACGACAATGACGACGATGACAACAACGACAATAACAATGACAATGACGATAACTGTGAAGATTCTCAGTCATCCAGGTGAGTTTATCTGGAAGTTGAGTCAAGGGTGGGAGGAAGTCCTTATGTCTCCTGGAAAGGAAGGGCCTGTGAAGAGTGACCTTGAAAGGTTGTCAAGGACACTTTCCAGCAGCAATGGCAAAGTTTTTCGCCTCCAGGCCCTGGAGCTGGGGGTCAAAATTCTATCTTAGTTTGTATTGTGAGTTACAATTTTTTTTTGTTTCTCATTTGCAGTGGGGGAGGGGGTTTCTCAATTTATTTATTTATTATTTATTTATTCGATTTATATGCCACGGCCATCTAGCCCGAAGCCTGCTCTCCATGTGGTAAACCGCCCCAAGTAGCTTTCGGGCTAGATGGCGTGGGCATCAAAATCCAGCCAATAAATAAACAAATACATAATTATTCAGTTAGGCCACCTTCCCTTCCGGCTGACACATGTTCCCTTCCAGAACACGACTTCGACGGAACGGCACCGCAAAGGTTCGGCCCACGCCCAGTGTGGGCCAGCAGATCCATTACCCGAGCATGAGTTATCGCTCTACATTCCTTCAGCACGGCCAGGGATGCGCCTTTGCCCATCACCCACCCACCCCAGCCGCTCCCTCTCGGTTCAGCTTGGATTTTATTTATTAATTGCCCAGCATGGGGCTTTGAAGGAGACGGAACGAAATAAAATAAAACCGCCACATTCGCTGTGCGAAGGAAGCATGGTGTGAGAGAGAGAGAGAGAGAGAGAGAGAGAGAGAGAGAGAGAGAGAGAGAGAGAGAGAGAGAGAGAGAGAGAGAGAGAGAGGGTGATGCTTCTCCCTTTCCTTAAGGCCAATGGCAGAAGGTGCCAAGTGTTACCCGCCTGCGATCAGAAAGGTTGCCGTGATGGATGCGCAAAGGCGGGTTTTGGACACTGACGAAGATTAATTGGACGCGCTCGGCATTTGGGGTGCGTTTTTCTTCTCCCTGGATTCTCGTCTCCTCCAGACTCTTGGCAAAATAACTTCGAACGGGGATCATTGATAAGGAAAACTGACCCTAAAGTTAATTGAAACATGCAAATGATCAGTTACCTTACATACCTCCGAGCTTGTGCCGGAGACCACAACATGAACACAATTGGTTTCCTGTTCCCCTCGGGGGACCTTAGGTGAATGATGATAGAGGTATGCACACGCGCACCCTCTTTTATTTATTTATTTATTTCTTAGGAGAGGCATTATTTTCCCACCGGAAAGCACACACGGGGATGAGGGTGGGGGGGGGAAGGGGAGGAAAATAGCGTATAGGATTTATATGTTTACCAAAAGGCTGTCGGCAGCATGCGCTTCACCGTTGATCTGATTTCCTGAAAGACCATTTCCTGACCAAATAGGCTATTAGCTGGCGCTGACCTTTAGGTTTTATTAGAAGCATTTAAAAATTAGCAGTTTATGGAGATAGAAGGAAAAAAGACCTTTCCTTTGAAAAGGAAACAGAAGAAAGATGTCATATGGGAAGACAAGTTTGCTCGTTATGCGGAGACGAGTTTTGAACTTAGAACGGCTGGATTTGAACTTAGAACGGCCTCTGGCTGCGGAGACAAGGGCTGGACTGGCTGGTCCATGGGGTCCTTTCCAGCAATACAGTTCTACCACCACCACCACCACCACCACCACCACCACCACCACCATCATCATCATCATCATCATCATCATCATCATCATCATCATCATCATCATCATCATCATCATCTTCATCATCATCATCTTGTTCTTCTTCTTCTTCTTCTTCTTCTTCTTCTTCTTCTTCTTCTTCTTCTTCTTCTTCTTCTTCTTCTTCTTCTTCTTCTTCTTCTTCCTCCTCCTCCTCCTCCTCCTCCTCCTCCTTCTTCTTCATGATCAACCACCGAGCTATCCAGCAGTTCCTCCTCCTCCTCCTCCTCCTCCTCCTCCTCCTCCTCCTCCTCCTTCACCTTCACTGTCCTCATCACCGTTTGCCATTTGTCTCCTGGGCCTTCACTCTCCTGGTCATCATTTGCCATTCTCCAGCTGGAAATTGCCCCAGCCAGGCATTGAGTAGTCCAAAAAACCACCAATGTCCCATAGCTAGCCAATACCTCCTCTCTGGTTCTCCATCTGCTTTGCTAAGAAATCCTGAGCTCCGGCGTTCTGCAGTTCAGTGTCGTGGTTTCCTGAGCTCTACATTAAAGTAGATAAAGAAAAACTGTCTTCCCTATCGCACCACACTAGAACTAGGGGGAACTCCATGAAACTTTTGGGTGCTAGATCTCAAACAAATAAGAGGAAGTCCTTTTTCACCCAGAGGATCGGTGGTCTGTGGAACTCCCTTCCAGAAGAAGTGGTGACCGCTGTCAGCCTTGACAGCATTAAGAACGAATTGGAGCCCCCTTCTGACTTTATATTCTAGGATGCTATGAGAACCAGTGTGTTCTCAGTCGTTCATATTGTTCCGCCTTCAGTGTTCAGGAAACCTGAGTTTGGGTGACTGTTTTTTTTTCCCCCAAAGAAAAACTTTTCTTCAAAACCAAAAAAACAAAGACAAAACAAAACAGGGAATGTGGCCTCTTTCTTCTCACCCTAGTGAAAAACCGTGAAGCCCTTGGAGGAAAAGTTTCTGAAGTTATGAGCCATTTGTAGCTGGTTTTTTTCTTTTCTTGCCTGCAGCAGCGTCAGCAGGAGAAGACGGCACGGGATGGGAGTGGGGAGGAAAGCTTGCCGAGTTCAAGCAAATCGAGTCCCTCCTAGGTGAGACATCCCGAAATCTATATCAAAGCCTATTTGATCATCAGCCTGTCGGGTAGCGCAATAAAAAGGATTAATTTATTGGAGGCTGACAAAACCTTCCCTTGGCAACAAATCTGAGTGTGCCTGCTTTACGTGGGCAATTAAAAGCAATTAACTTCAGGCGTCCGTTCAAGCCGGCGGATGCGTTGTGTCTGTTTGGTCATGGTCAGATCTTGTCCGTTTTTTGCTTCTCCTCTTTTCCATTCAATTTTTTTTTAAAAAAGCAAGTCAAAAATACATCTAGAGTTTGTTCTGTCCTGTTGCGATTGGATTGAACTGGATTTGTTTAGATTATGATTTTTTCCACTTTTATTATTATTGCTTTCTTTGTTTTTTACTTAGTTTGTTATTATTGTTATTGTTATTGTTGTAGACTGCCCAGAGTTTTTAAATAAAGACGGGCGGTATATAAGTTTAAATAAATAAATAAATAAATAAATAAATTTTCCTGGCTCATTCTGCAAGTCTGGAGACGTAGTTACGCAACGAACTGAGCGGTAGCCTTGTGCCGTTTCTTGGGTCCAACGAAGGGTTTCACAGAATGGACGGGGCATAATACCGGGAAAAATGGGAGAGGACGTTACAGCGGCAAATCTCTTTATGAATTTTTTTGAGAAGCCACAGCAATACCCTGGTGTAGGAAACGTTTTCATTGACATGAAGTCATCGGCCATCGGGTGCAATGCTGCAAATGGTGCAGCAGGACCTGGATCTGCAAAAAGCACCCCCCCACACACACACACATTAAATGAAAAAATTACATACAGATATCTGCAATAATATGGTGACTGCAGCAACGAAATAAAAAGACGTCTTCTTCTTGGGAGGAAAGCAATGGCAAACCTAGATAGCATCCTAAAGAGCAGAGACATCACTTTGCCAACTAAGGTCCGGATAGTCAAAGCTATGGTTTTTCCAGTAGTGATGTATGGAAGTGAGAGCTGGGCTATAAAGAAGGCCGATCGCCGCAGAATCGATGCTTTTGAGCTGTGATGCTGGAGGAGAGTCTTGAGAGTCCCCTGGACTGCAAAGAGATCAAACCTATCCATTCTGAAAGAAATCAACCCCGAATGTTCACTGGAAGGACATATTTTGAAGCTGAGGCTCCAGTACTTTGGCCACCTCGTGAGAAGAGAGGACTCCTTGGAAAAGTCCCTGATGCTGGGAAAAATCAAAGGCAAAAGGAAAAGAGGACGACAGAGAATGGGATGGTTTGGACGGTGTCATCAATGCAACCAAAATGAATTTGACAAATCTCCGGGAGGCAGTGGAGGATAGGAAGTCCTGGCGAGCTCTGGTCCATGGGGTCACGAAGAGTCGGACACGACTGAACGACTGAACAACAACAAATATGCAATAATAACAAGAGCACTCAGAGAGTGTAGATCTCCACCAAAGGTTATGAAATGGAAGGGGGAAAAATCCCGGTCCACATAAATCAGGGTTGTCCAAACTTCAGCCCTCCAGATGTTTCGAACCACAACTCCCAGAATTCCAAGCCTGTATTGCCAATGATAAAGGACTGTGGCAGTTGTGGTCCAAAACATCTGGAGGGCTGACGTTTGGGCATCACTGACATAAATGAAAGCAGGGGAAACTTTGTCTACAATTTTGTCCACTGAGAATGAGACTGTGCAGGGGCACTAGTAGCTCACTCAGCATCCAGCATCCAGCGTGCCCAAAGGCAACCACACACGTGCTAACATTGTCACTTTGTGTCAGGATCTGGCCTACGTGGCTCTGGTAACTGCAGGATCGGGGCCCACAATGAGCCAGGAATTGCCTGCCCTGGCTTGAACAGCAGCTACTCATCCTACTTACGAGGCTCACCTGGAAAACTGGAGGGGAGACCTCTTTAAGGAGTGGTTCTTCCACCCAGACTTGGCCTCACCAACACACACTTCTTTGCTCTTGTGCTATGGCTGCCTGCTCAGCCTTGCTCCTGGTTCCTGCCTTCACTGCCAGCCATTTAAGAACCTAAGAAGAGTCACGCTGGATCAGACCAAAGGCCCTTCGAGTCCAGCTTCCAGCCCTGTCCCCCTGTGTGGTGGATTGGGCCCTGATACCTCTGGCTAGTGGCAAAAGGCCACTTTGTAGCTTCTGGACTCTGATGCTTTGTAGGTAAGCTGATTCCTTTTTTTATTTTGATCACACTGGCAACAAATGATGCAATGAATAGCTGTTGTGAGTTTTTTTGGGCTGTTTATGGTCGTGTTCTAGAAGTTTTTCTTCCTGATACTGTACTAGACTCCGTGGCCGTCATCTTCAGAGGGCAAGGAGCACAGGGGAGCTGGGGGTTCTCTCTGTGCTCTTGGGTAGATAGTGAGTGAAACTGTGTGGTTTTAAAGTTGTGGGAAAGGGGGAAGCCTGTCCTAGGCAGGAGAATAGATGTTAAACTTACTAGTCATTGTATTGTGATGGAGGAATTAAGAAGTTTCACTGCAATCAGGAGTGGCAGCGATCATTCTCTGTGGTTGATGGATGTCGTTAGCTGTTCTATTTTGAGAACTGATCACTGGTGCTTCTGGTTAGGTGGGAATGATTGAACTTTGCTTGTTTGCAGGGTGCAGTTTTCAGTACCCTTGCTTTGTTGGTTTTTAGACTTTCTTCTTTTCTGTTGGAGCTGTGATTGTGTTTGTGGGTGTAGTCTGACATAGTGATTGTTAGTGTTGTTCACAATGGCGATTTTAGTGTAGTATTTTAATATATGGTATTTATTGTATTTAAATGTTTCATTGTTTTAATTTTATTGCAATTTTGATGTTTTAATTGTCTGAATTGTTTATTTTGATTGCGAGCCGCCCAGAGACCTTTGGGTAGTGGGCGGCATATAAGCTATATAAATAAATAAATAAATAAATAAATAAATAAATAAATAACCTCTGTGTCCTGGAAGAGGATTTCATGGCCAGTTTGTTTCAGGGTGTGTTTAGCTACGGCTGATTATTCTGGTTTACACATTGCTCAGATCATCAAAACCCCTACTGTGCAGATTGCTGGGGTGTTGATTTTATCAACACCAAGTGTGTTCACAGCCTGTGTCACCTTTGATGTTCTTTACACATGACTGCGTAGGATGAAGAGGTAGAGTTGAGATCACAACTGGTGTTTTAGGGCTTGGTGGTAACAAGCCCCAAGAATAGATAGTTCCACACGAGAAGATTACTTAGGCAGCAGATTACTTAGGTGTTGACGGTGCATCAAATACAGGCCAAAATCTTGTCCTCACATATTTATTTATTTATTTTTAGTATTGTACCCCGCCTTTCTCCTTGGAAAAGGGCCCAAGGTGGCTTACAGGAATGAGGGACAATAGACAGCCCAGAACATGTAAGTGGTGTCCAAACTTTGGCCCTCCAGATGTTTTGAATCACCACTCCCAAAGTCCTTTGTCATTGGCAATACAGGCTTGGAATTCTGGGAGTTGTGGTCCAAAAAATCTGGAGGGCTGAAGTTTGGACACCCGTAATGTAAGATACGTTCAAGATTAAGAACAGGGAATTAGAAGAGAATTAAAAGAGCAAAGGCCCTGGTTAAGGAGACCCCAGGGGGGAATTGAAAACCCCCCACCTCTGCTTTCAAGCTGCCATCATGGAAGTTGCTATGGCGAATCGTGGCAAGATTTTGGGTGCACGTGAATTGCAGGTCTAAGAAGCGATTGGCCATGTGACCTGATGAAACATGGGCTCCTTGTCGATTAGCCGCGGCAACGTCATGGATTGCTCCAGTGCTTGTTTACAAGGGGGACTCTTGTTTTACATGTGTTCCCTTCTTGTATTGTTGCCTTCTCTGGCCGCTTCTCTGAAGCATCCGTGAAACTTGACTTAATCCTGGCTGATGTTCTCCCCCCCCCCGCAATGGATGATCGCCCATTAATACTATATTTTAGGATGCTAAAAAGTTTTCTTCTTTTCTCTGTCTCCAAACGAATCCCAGCCTCACGGGATTACGGATCATTAGCTACGGAAATCCAAAAAAAAAAATTTATTAGCCATCAGCCCGATCGGAGCTGATGCCAATTAAACAAACAAACAAATAAAAGAGAACATTTATATCTCCTTTCCTCCCCTCCCCCCCAACTTTGGTTTTTAGAAAAAAAAAAAAGGGGAAGGAAAAGGCAGAGTTCAAGTTGTATTAAATGTGAAATGCAATTTTCCGGTGCCGTTGATTTATTACTCGGTGCTGCATTGTTCAAAGAAGCATGTTATATATTTCAATAGAGAAATTATTGTTTATTCATTAATATTTTAAAACTTGCTTATTGCCGGCTCCGGCTCTCCTGTTGCAGAGCGAAACTTATGATTTAAAACATGAATTAATAAACACATTTGAAAGCGTTAGACAATACCGTAAGCGCGCATTTTTCATTTTACCAGGAGCATATTAAATTTTTATAATTCCGCTGGTGCAAGTGATATTCTGCCCCCCCTCCTCCCACCCTTCCTTGTACAGAGGGGGAGGGGAGGAAAGTATGGATTCTAAATGACTAATTTCAGGTAAAGATGAGGCGAAAACAATAATGAATGCTGGGAGGGGAAATCAGTCACCATGACGCCATAATATGGCTTTTGTATGTTTGCTCTTTCTATTATTCATACGTGCAATGGGGGGGTGTGTGTGTTTTTGTTCAGCGACACAGCTTCGATTGTTTCCAGCATGTCTTTTTTTGTGTCACTCTTTTTTAGTTAACCACCCCGACAGAAGGGAAATCAGGGAGGTTATTCAGCCATGATAATCATCCCATAAACAAACACAAGCACGCACACACACACCGTGCCATAAAGAGCACAGGTGCCGATGGTCAGGTCTGGTGGCCACGGTTGACTACAATTAGGGGGAGGTGGGGAATCCGCTCTGAGTTTGACTCCGAACTATACTCAACTAAGTCCAGAAATGTCAACACCAGCTCTGAAGTTTGGACGAAAACCCGGAAAGGGATTCACCACACCTGCTTCACTTTTGCCAGATTGTTGTTAGGCAGGGCTGGGGAACCTCTCGGGTTTGGTCATGTTCGGGGCCAAAAACCCAATGAGGTGGAGGTTCTCCACTGACCCAGAAGCCCCTCCCCTTTCCCTAAAGCGCCACCTCCTTCTAGAGGAAGAAGTCTGTCAACTATCTCTGCTCTTATGGTGTGCTGGTGAAACTGATGGACTGAGCTGTAGCAAATCCAGGTTTCGGTGTGTACAATATAATACCTGAGGTCCTAAGCTGTGTCCCCTAAATCTGTCATTCTCAACCTTGGGGTCCCCAGATATTCTTGGGCCAAACCTCCCAGAGTCTTCACCACTCACTGTGTTGGCTGGGGATTCTGGGCATTGTAGTCCAAGAACATCAAAGATCAGGAGCCACTGCCCCAAATGTTATTACTTGATCGACTAATTAATTAATTATTGCCCAAGTTGGGTAACCAAATTACTACAGGGATTTATAGCCGTTTCTTCTAGCCCATCTGGAGGTGTTTAGGGTGTCTCATTGTTTACAAGTGTAAATAGCATAATTAATCATTCTGCATACATCTGCAGCATAAAAAAAACAGATTTAAGAATTTATATTAATATTACCAGAGACTCAACAAGGTTGTGATCAATGGTGGGGAGATATCAGCATAGATAAATTTCCCTGGATATGATAGTCTGTGACATTTTGGGGGTTACATTTTCCGGAATGCTGTAGTTTAAAAACACAATTTGAAAAAAAATTGCTTATCTCATGGTATGGCCTGTCCAACCTCATTTTAATGGTGCAATTTGTTTTTCTATGTCTATTATTTTGTAGTTGGGTTCTGATGTCCTACTTTATGTATTAGTTTGTTATTTAGCACCTGCAGTTTGGGAAGTAAGAAATTTATCCATTTCAAATGAGACCCAGACCATCCCATCCTCCAAGTCAGAGTGAAACTGAACAGTAAGGAAAATATATTTAGATTCACGGTGATCTACACTTTTCCAAAGTAGGTCTACACTAATTTCCAGGGGTATAATTGCTGTAGCCATCCAGGGAACTTCATTTTTTTCCACTCCAACCATTGGCACCTTTGATCTGATAAGGTGCTAATGGGCAGCTGCCATCTTTTAAAAAAAGAAATATATTTCTCCAAAGCGGTTCCCTATTAATTATTATTTGTGTTAATTTAAAAGTTCCCTCCTTTCAACAAGATAATTTTTGGAGACAAGAGGCACTTACTCATGACAGCCACTTTAAATCGAATCTGGGCCGAATCACATTTGGCAGAAAGTGGAGAAAAGTGATACCGAGCTGAACAAAATCCAGATGTCGGCAAACTTATAAAAAGATGATTCCTTGTGAAAGGGGGACGATTTCCTACTGGCCGTCTGTGCCTTGAGCTTTGTGTTAATATCGTCCCTGGTTTTTAATTAGTTTTTGTCCATGCCAGATTCAAGGCAAACACTGGTTCCCGTGGATTCATTTCAAACCAGTTAGATAGGGTTGTTCCCAAAGCTTTTGTTAACCCCGAAGCCACTGGTGGTTCTTTTGCAGTGATTAGCCAATGCCTGAAGCAGAGGTAAAATCTGGAGAACAAAAGAAGGAGATTGTTTACAGGCGGTTGGCAAACCATGATAAAAATCACCCGGCAGCAAGAGGGGAATATTCTTTCTGATACAACTGAACCCATGTTTTAGTAAGTTTCCAGGACCATTCATAATATGCAGGTGGATGGGTTTCTGCATATATGGGCAGGAAATTTAATTAGATTTTTCTCTTTCTCCCCTTTTTTGGGGGAAAAATATGTGCGCATACATTTCATGTTTTGTTTTATCGGGAGTGCCCAGTTTGTTTGTTTGTTTGTTCTGAGTGATTTCTCTTTGGGGAAGAATATAATATCTCACCACAGCAGAAATATATCAAAGTGAAATTTGCGGAATACAATCCAGGGTTGTTGTTGTTGTTTTAAGAGCTGAGGAGAAGAAGCAGAGAGAGGCGATGCTAAGAAAATATATTTTGCTTAGCTAGTTTATGTTTTGGGTTTGATTGTTTTTTAACCAAAATGTCTCCCGGTGGATTAATAAACTAAGTTTTCATCCGTGCATCCTTAGTCTCCTAGGCCATCAATAATATTGACTTCCACTTTGGAATTAAACCCATATTGATGAAGAGGAAGGTGGGATGAAGGTCACGGGGGGTCACAGGAGAAGTTATGGGAGAGCTCCCCGCAAGGAATATGAAAGGAATTTGTTGGGAAGAATTTTTATTTGAGTTTTTGCCTGTTGATGCTGCCTTCTGTCTAAGAACTGAAGATGACCTTTTTCTGAATAATTGGTACCCCCCCCCGCAAAAAAAATTCTGCCTGTGATGAGGGGCGGAAGAAACATCTCCTAAGCCACCCCTAAAAGAGGACAAAAAGCTAAAAAATAGTACCCAACTGGACATTTCTCATCTTGTTAAAAATAGTCATGGCGGACCGTTTTGAAACTTGGACACTTCCAGACGCATTACGTAGGAACTGCAAGCCTTTGAGATGTGGATGTACAGAGGAATTCTGGTGGTGCCTTGGACAGCCAGAGTCACTCTTGTATGTGGCCAAATTACAGCGTGCGAATAAAAAGCTAGAAATTCACAACACCAGAATGAGGAGAAAATCGCAATATTTCAATTACATATTTGCGCAAGAGCAAATATCATTCTCTGCCATTTATCCTTCAAGGAAAAATAGATGAGAAGCAGGATTCCCTAGAAAAGGCCATCTGACTGGGAAAAGCCGAAGGCAACAGGAAAAGAGGATGCTCCAATACAAGATGGGGTGACTCCCCACAGGAAGCCACTGGGTTGGGTTTGCAAGAGCTAAGCTGAGCTGTAGAGAAGTGGCTCGTTCGTTGGCTCACCCTAAGTCAGAAGTGACTTGACAGCATATTGCTAACTAATGAGCATCACAACCTAGTTGTGGGTCTTGGGAAAGCTGGTTCAAATCCCCCGCCCCCCAGAACCAGGAACTCTTGGACTGATCTTGGGCCAGTCTGACCGACACAGAAGAGACAGGATAGACCCATAATGAACCAACGAGGAATAATTTCGGGGCTTTTGGTCAAAGTCAAACATCACTAGCCAGATCTCTGATTTTTCCATTAGATGCGCCTCTCGTCAAACTCAGTCTTTTTCCTGCACGGATTAACATATCCATTTCCTTTGTGTAACCAGAGTTTGATCGAAAACGTCTCATCAAAAATATTTGTCTTAGTTCCTCTTTCCCTTCTTCAGCCTCCACCTTCCCTTTGTAAACATATCCCGGCTCTATAAATATGCATTAGGGGTAGATGAGCATTCCTCTTTTCCTCGTGCTCGCAATTAACATTCTAATTAATGGGAGCAGACAACGGCGGGGCAGACACTTGACAAAACAGCCACTAGCTGCCCAGAGCTCTTTCTG
Organism: Phrynocephalus guinanensis; assembly: GCA_037367245.1. Taxonomy (NCBI): domain Eukaryota; kingdom Metazoa; phylum Chordata; class Lepidosauria; order Squamata; family Agamidae; genus Phrynocephalus; species Phrynocephalus guinanensis. The sequence continues at coordinate 5,325,524 of CM074755.1, forward strand.
GGAGTTTTACAGTATGTATTTATTTTGTGAGGCGCATTAAAAAAAAGCTATTTCTCAAGGCGTCCCCCAAACAAAGCCCATGATTCATGGTGGCCCCGATCCTTCTCTTCCTCTTTGTCAGTAGAAATGACAGAAGTCTCAGAAAAGCCTTCTATGGGAAACAGATCGATCAGATTCCCCCCCCCCCATGGCTGGTTCAAGAGATAGGAGAGAGACAGTGTGGTGTAGTGGGTATTGTAAGAGACTTGGGAGGACCTGGCTAAAAACTATTTGCTGCAAAGTCGCCAGATCAGCAGGTACAAGGCAGTGGCGTGAGTTCCCACTGTTCACCTCAGCTTCTGCCAGCCTAATGGTTCGAAAGCATGGGAATGCAAGTAGGTAAATAGGTACCAGCGTAAAAAAGCGGGAAGGTAAACAGTGTTTGGTGCAGAGAAATGCGTTCAGCCACGCCGCTCACATGGCCACGGACTTGCACAACACTGTCTCTTTGGCTTAGAAACAGAGATGAGCACTGCCCCTAGAGCCAGACACGACTAGCACGCATGTGGGTGAGGAACATTTACCTTTTACCTTATCATCTCTGTTGCCTTGGATTGAAGTGTATAACTTTTTAGGCTGAAGAGACCTGCTGAACTTGAACGCTTTCCTATTCTGACTGTTTCAGTTCAAGCACTCTGCTAGCTGGGATATTCTAACTCCCCCCCCTCTTTGTGTCATTGCATTTGCCGGTGGCCCCAGATTTCCATTATTTAGCATTGTTGGGTGGGCTGCTATCGGGTAATTTTTTCTTCCCATCGCGGACTTTAATGGAAAAACAATTAAAATTTATGAGGTGGAGGCTGCTGAGGCAAACTGGATTTCCTTTTCACCTGCCTTGCCCGTGGACGGATGTCTCTTCGGGGTAAATATTTGCGTAATTGGCTTGGTTTGACTTCTCTTGAGCTGCGACCCCCTTCGTCCCAGGGGAAACCTAGGACAGGGTAAACAGAGGAAGTAAGCGGAGTTTGTTTTTTATTCTCACAAGGGTGAGGAGCCGAGGTTGAAATGAAAGGCTTAGAGGTAGGATGCTTTCTGGCCCCGAGGACGGAAGGGACTACGGTGGACCCTCGTATAACAAATGGTTTGTATAACATAAAATCTGTACAACATAAAAATTTCCAGAGATAGGGGAAATTTGCTTAACAGAATCGCCTATGGGGTGAATCCGTACAAAATAAAAATGGTCGCGATTAGGGATTACTCTGTGTTCAATGCATTCCTATGGGAAATTTGTAGAAAGGAAAATTTGCTGAACAGAATTTCATTTGGAACGAATTTATTCCTTTATAAAAGGTATGACTGTACAATGGACCCTCGTATAACAAGTGGTTTGTTGAACAGAAAATCCGCTTAAAGGAAAATAACATCCAGAGACAGGGGAAAATTGCTTAACAGAATCGCCTATAGGGCGAATTCACACAATAGAAAAGCAGTCATGATTAGGGAGTAATCTGCTTTGTACAAAGGAAAATTTGCGGAACAGTATTTCATTTGGAACAAATTAATACCTTTATACAAGGTACTAGAGACGGGCACGAAATGAACAATTTTTTGTTTCCATTTTCATTTTTTCGTTTTGTTACGTAACGAAACGACAAACGAATTTTGTCTCCAAAATGAAACGAAACAAACAGAAACACCGGGAATTTTGTCGTGCGTTTCGTTTCCGTTACTGCAACATGAGTGAATTGCTTAAAATCCTTTAAAAAATCACAAAAAATGGAATAAATGGTAACAAAATGGTAACGAAACGAACGAAAATGAAAACAATTTTTTTGCAAAAATTCGCGAAAAACGGGAACAAACCGAAACGGACCCTCCAAATGACAAACGACAAACGAAATGCATTTTTTTTTATTCGTGCCCATCTCTACAAGGTACTACTGTAGTTCCCAATAGTTTCCAGGTAGTTCATTCTTCGTCGGGGCATCGCTAAAACCTTGCTTGGGAATTTTAAAAAAGAAGATTTAAGGGTGACCATTTCGGCTCTAACTCTTTTGGTTTCCACACAGTGAGCAACCTGAAGACTCTGATGGAAATTGCCCCTGTAATTTTTTTTTATTTGAAGGGAATCCCAGTTTTGTTCTATTGCAGCTACTGGTGCACCACGGAGATCTTGGAACAGGGCCCGTAGTATGAGACCCCCCCTAGGCCGAGCGGAGCCCAAGTTATTAGAGAAAGGTCAACACTTCTTTTCCCAACAAAGGGGTGGGTTCTGTTGGGAGAGGCTTTGTTGACCCGCAAGATAAATTTGGAGGACAATGAATGTGTGCCCCAGGGGACGCGACATTTTGCATCCTGGTGTTCTTCCTCCTTTTGTGATCCGTCTTGAAATAGCTGAGGGTAGATCCTGCCGAGGACAGGGCTGGAAGAAGGGCCTTCCTTTCATTTGTCTTCTGAATCAGAGAGTACGTGAATAACTGTGTTAAAAAAAAAAAAATCAAAACTGCGTTAAAAAATAGAAAGGGCAGTGAATGGGCAACTCAGAATAGCACGAGTTATCATTGAATGCAGCTGCTGTTGACCTCCAACCTTTCTGTCTATCAAACACAACATCTTCAAGCGTAGGTTGCAACCTGTTTTCCACCCACAACTTGGAAGTCTGAAAACTTCCCTTTTGTGCATCTCTGCTTCCCAAAACCACTAAGAAATAACTTTGGCAGGTCACTTTTTAAAATAGATTTTTGGAGTTGATATCCAGGAAAAGAAGTTTCCAGGCTTTCCACTCGAACCCGAAGGACATCTGGTCTTCATGGGGTTTCAAAACGAGACACAACTTCCTCAGAACCTGATTTTTTTTTGTGGGGGGGGGGCTTCTAATCAGTCTGACATATGTTGTGGTAGCTCCCCTAGACGGTGTTTCTGGCATCAGGCGGAGCGACAAAGAAATGAAACCTTTCTGTTCCTTCTCCAGCTCATGGCTCAAGAGTGAGTTATCGAGACGGTAAGTGCCAGTTGAGGAGAAAAAGAGAGAGGTGGGTAAAAGGGGTGGACTTCTCTGGGGAAAGTGAAGCTAATTCTGCTTGGGGGGATCCCTGCCCTTCTGCTGAGCAGCTAAAGGAGTCCAGCCATGAATGCGAAGCGTGGCAACTTCATGCGCGGTAGAGAGGGAATTCTCCAAAGAGACGGCGTTGCGTGAGAAAAGCAAGCCTGATTTAGTAGGTCGGCCAGTCTTTTGCAGCATGAGGAGGTGAGTTGGGTGGCAGGTCCTTAAGAAAAGTGATTGTGGGAGATGTCACTCAAATCTCCCCTGGACCAGGTTCTAAATTGCTCTTCTATAAATAGATGTGACTCCGGGCAGTATTTACGGGAGGTGAGCCTGAACGGAGAGAAGCGGAGGGGGGGGGGAAAGGCAGCTTTCTCCCGCCTTCTGCTGCTCACCTTCTCCTTGGCCTGCCGGGAGGTTAACTCTTATTTCCATGTTAATGCTGCCTCAGTGGCGATGGTGGCCATTTGTCAAATTAACGTGGGTTTGAACAACCCCACACTGGGGCGCTTTTAAGCATTAATTCGCCACGGTGAGCGTTTCCAGAGCAGGATATAAGAACATAAGAAGAGCCATGCTGGATCAGGCCAAAGGCCCATCTGGTCCAGCTTCCTGGATCTCACAGTGGCCTCTGGGAGCACACGAGACTAGATCTCTGTCTCTTCATACCATTCCCCTGCATCCAGCCTTTGGAGTACCCTGGTTTTAAGCTTGGAGATGACACATCTCCCTCATGGTTTGTCACCTGTGATGGACTTTTCCTCCAGGAATCTGTCCAATCCCCTTTTGATGGCATCCGGGCCAGATGCCATCACAACATCCTTTGGCAGGGAGTTCCACAGACTAACAACGCGCTGGGTGAAAAAAATATTTTCTTTCGTCTGTTCTTTTGTGGTCCCGGTTTGTGTCTTTCCCGGGGTTCATTGTGTGTTTGATCTGTGTCGTGGAGAAACGAGGACTCGGGAACCTAATGAATTTTGCCCCGTTATATATTTAATATCCAGAATTTCCGAGCCCCCTTAGGCGATACATCAGAAAGGGAGTACCCTTGACAAAAAAGTCCTCAATCACAAGTTGAGAGAAGGAACCGGCGTGTCATAGCTCCTCATTAGAGTGCCATTATCACATTCCTTAATTGGAAAGACGTTAATATTGACAGTATTGTGAAGGATGTCCAGAATATCCTTACTGGCTCCAATTTGATAGAATTTGAATAATGGAGCAGATATGATGGATTAGAGGTGAGGAGGGAGAGGCCTTCCGCTCAGGTCCCTAATTAGGTGTCCTTACCTGCTCAATTAAGAAGGAGATATTAAGGGAAGCGAGGGGGTCAGTTTTCTACAGGATGCAAGATTTCGGCAAGAATGGGGAATAGAGATGGTCACGAAACAAACAATTTTTCATTTTCGTTTTCATTTTTTTCATTTCGTTACGCAACGAAACGACAAATGAATTTTGTCTCCAAAATGAAACGAAACGAACAGAAACACCGGAAATTTTGTTGTGTGTTTCGTTTTCGTTACTGCAGTACAGTCAACTGCTTTAAATGCTAAAAAAAATCACAAAAATTGAAATAAATGGTAACAAAACGGTAACGAAACGAACAAAAATGAAAATGAATTTTTTGCAAAAATTCACAAAAAATGGAAACGAACCGAAACGGACCCTACAAACGACAAACGACAAACGAAACATCATTTTTTAAATTCGTGCCCATCTCTAACGGGGAAAGCTGGAGGTCTTGTCCTCAGCTTGGGCACAACCACCACTTCTGAGCTTCCTACCACGTTTGATCGTTTCCCTCTTGTAGGGATCCTCCTTCCATCTTGCAATCGATCTGTAGCTGGGGTTCCTAACCTTGGGATCCCGAGATGTTCTCGGACTGCATCTCTCAGAAGTCCAGAACAGCAAGGGGGGGGGGGGGGGAGGAGGTTCCTGGGAGCTGTAGTCTGAGAACACATGGGAGACCTAAGATTAGGAAGTAGGGATGGTCACGAAACAAAAAACAGAGTTTTGTTTTGTTTTGTTTCTACTAGTGCTTCATTTTGTTTTGATTTTAAACATTTTTTTCTAAAAAAAATTGTAATGAAACTAAACAAATACAAAGTGATTCATTACTCTACAAAATGGCTCCCCTGGGTCCTAGAGGCACCAGATTTGGTTACACAAAATGAAAAATAGAGTTTTGTTTTGTTTCATTTTGTTTTTACCAGTGGTTCATTTTGTTTCATTTTGAATATATATTTTTTGGTAAAAATATTTGTAACGAAATGAAACAATAGTGAAGTGATTCATTACTCTATAAAATGGCTCCCCTGGGTCCTAGAGGCATCACATTTGGTGGGGAGCTTTTTTTTTTTTACAAGGGAGCAATTTTACAGAGTAATGAAGTGCTTTGTCTTCAAAGGAAAAAAGAATCATTTCGTTTTGTTTCACAACAAAACGCTGTTTCTTGTTTCGTTTTGTAATGCTACAAAAGCTTACGAAATGACAAAATAGTGTTTTTTTTTCTTCATAAGGTGCCCATCTCTATTAGGAACCACTGGCCTAAACAGGAATGCATGGTGGTTTAGTGAGGCCTAGCTCCGTTCAAACTTCCTGGTCCTGTTTGAGGGTAACTGGGAACTTTCTTTCTAAGCAGGAAGCTTAGGTTGAGCTTGGCCTGAGCCTCAAAGTCTTCGAATCGGGGCCTTTTTCACAGGTCTGTAGACCTGTCAGAATGGAGAACTATGGTATTAATGTGGCACAAAACCCATCACTTTATTTGCTTATTTCTAAAAGCGGTGTGCGTTTTCGTTGGCACTGCGTACTCTCGCCCTTCCCTGTCTTGATTCAACCTGCTTTCTTTGCATTTTGCGTGACTGCCCAATGTGTACGCAGAAAGAAATCTTGCTGAATAATTCATTTTAAATGACACCGGCTGAGGACACATGTCAACGCAGCCTTTGAAGAGTTTGTTAAACCTCCGGGAAATGTCTTGCCTCTAGCAGTAGGGCACAAACTGGCCCGTGCAAAACAAGTGTGTCTTCCTTTTGAGAAGCTGAGCACAGAAGGCTGATTGATCAAAGAGATACAAGCAACCCATCCCATGCTTTATTTTTTTTAAAAAAATTGCAGCCATTGTTGACATTCAGCTGTGCAACCTCTGCAATTCCTCTGCAAAATGCACAAATGCACCAAAAAGTCCCCATAAAAAAACAAAACAAAACAAACAAAAAACCCAAGATGTATTTTCCAGACCAGCAAAAAATACTTCACTGTCTCACAGGCCGGGATTATTATTTTAAAAAAAAAAAATCTTTATTTTTCGGTGAGAAGGAAACAGGTGAGGACTTGCATCTTAATGAGATTATTTACATCCTTGTTTTAGCACGCACATTCAATTGTAATATTGCTTTTTTAATGCTGATGTTGACTTTAATTATGGTCTATGTCTGTTATTATGTTTTCTTATATAACCTAAAATTCTGTAAACTGCCCCGAGTGGCTTTTAAGCCAGATGGTGCGGTGTATAAGTCAATGCGATCAAACCTCTGTCTGCCTGTCACCATTTGAGCTGTTGCATTCTGGATGGGCCGCAACCAAGGGAAGCCCCACATAAAGGGCATTACAGTAGTCAATATGGGAAATGGCCAATGCATGCACTGATAAAGACCCCAAGGGCACAAATTATTTTTTTTTTGCCCCCATGATGACCACAACTCAGGCACCACTGATTCAGACACATCTTGAACCTAATTCCCTAGACCCGCTTCGTTTGTGGACCAAAACCAGGAAGAAGGGTTAAATCAAGAGCAATTTTGTTCAGCACTTGAAGAAAATAGCTCTTTCCTCTCCTTCCCGTTCCTTGGTGTCTTTCATGCTACGAATTGACCAAACCTTCTCTCCCCCTTGTCACCTACCTCTGCGGTTTCTCTGCTAGCTTCTTATGGGTGCGCTGGCATTCGATTTACAAATTGAAAATCATTAATAATTCTAACCAGGCTGTGATAAATCTGAGATCATTCTCGATGAACCCGGACACCATTTCATAAATCAAAAAGATTACTTAGGAATTTTTTAAAATCTGACGTCAAAATGTCACGGTTACTAATGGTTTTTGTAGATCTCTTCCAGTGATATATCATTTATCTACGCGACATCTAAAATGTGACACCGGGGCAGAAAATGTGATATCTTTAATATCATGAATATATTTGAGCCCATAATAAAGGTATTAACAACTCCTGGCTTTGACTTGCACGCGAGGTTTTGGGCTTGATTTAATGCTATTGTTACTGGCTTAATCGCTTCCTCCGGAATACCTAAAGACCAGATAGCAAAGGTGTCCCCATTTTTCACTCATTTTTTGCTGATCTTTTATATGCAAGCTGGAGAATAAGTCTCCTTGAGTTCCATGGGAATCTATCTTGGATGTGTGTTCTCAGCCTCCATGTAGACATAGAGGTTCCCCATCTCTGAGCAGAACAGGGTGCCACGAGCCGCAGCCACGTTGCCAACTTGGCTGGTGACAGGGGACATACAACTCCCCTCTTCTAGCAGTGCTGGTTGTAACCTACAAAGCTTGGGTCCAAGCTGTCTAAAAGGCCTTACCGTGGTCCCTTGTATAAAGGAATGAATTCGTTCCCAATGAAATTCTGTTAAGCAAATTTTCATTTATCCAAATTTCCCCTAGGAATGCATTCAAAACGGAGTAATCCCTCATCATGACCATTTTTATGTTGTATGGATTTTCCCCGTAGGCGATTCTGTTAAGCAAATGTCCCATATCTCCGGAATTTTTTTTATGTTGTACAGATTTTATATTATACAAACCGTTTGTTATACAAGGGTCCACTGTATTTCCCTCTATGAGCCTGCCCAGACAGAAATATCATCGGGGGTCCAATTGACCCCACAGGTGCGTTTGGTGGGGAACACAGGAGAGGACCTTCTCTGTGGCTGCTCCCAGACTTTGGAACTCCCTCCCACTGGAGGCCTGCCTGGCCCCGTCTTGGTTCTCCTCCCAGAAGCAGAAGAAGGCTTTCTCTTCAGGCAGGTTTTACCTTTGTGATGGGTTTTTAAAATGGATTGCTGTGCTCTGTTGCTTTAAATGTGTTTTAGTACCAGTTTCATGTGATGTATTTCGTACAATGTTTGTCTAGTTCTTTTAAAACAATCTATGCCCTAAGCACCTCCAATCTCACGTGATTTCAGAAGCTAAGCAGGGTCGGCCCTGGTTAGTCCTTGGATGGGAGACCACCAGGGAATACCAGGTGCGGTAGGCGCCTGGAGTACGAACTGGCAAGCCACTCCAGTACTCCTGCCGAGAAAACTCCATGGACATGGGGTCACGAAGAGTCAGTCACGACTGTAACAACATCACACTCACACTCACACTCACACTCACACTCACTCACACACACACACACACACACACACACACACACACACACAGAGAGAGAGAGAGAGAGAGAGAGAGAGAGAGAGAGAGAGAGAGAGAGCCCAGGTAGAACAAATGGCGATGCTCACCCATGATTCCAAGGCTCTTCTGATTGTATCGCGAATATGTGTGTACTTATTTATCTGCCTGTGATGTTCCTTTGAAGAAGAGGCATCTTCCCCCTCATTTCTGCGCAAGGAAAAGTAAGATTTGCCTATAAATAACAGAGGACGAAGGCTTTATTGGGGAGAGTTTGCTCTCCTGGAGGAATGTGTAAATATAAGATCCCTTTGTCTCATCAGTAACGGATGAAGGGGTGTCCAACCTCGTTGGAGATTCGCTTTTTATTTTTTGGATTGTTTTCTGAAGGAGTCGTTTTTTTTGTTAAGGAAATGAACGACATGTGCAGGCATGCCTGTGTGCCTGTCTGGCAGGGAGGATGATGGCGGCAGTGGGGAAGGGAGAAAGGAGCCTTGGCAAGGAAGCTGAGTGGTTTATGTCCCCATTAGGTATAGTGGCAGGCAGGTGGACATGGTTAATCTTCTCAATCTGTCCCTCTGGTGCAGCTTCTCTGTCTCTCCATCTCTCTCCTTTTCCCTGTGCTCAGCAAGAACAAGGAGGAGGAGGAGGAGGTACCCCCTCTCCCAAATGCCATGAACTGGAAATTAAATCTGCTCAGTTTTCTGGTGGGTTTGAGTTTCACAGCCAGTCACGAAACCATTTTTTCCAGTTTTGTGCCCGTTTCTACCCAGGGGTTTAAGTATGTGGCTGCCAGCTCCCTTTAGACAGGTGACTGAACCAACGCATACGACTTCTCTATTTCAGTTTCTCCACGGTCCATGCTCAAGTGGCGTAGTTCGTTTGCACTCTTGGTTTGGGTCTTCTTCATGTTCAACTGCAATCCTGCTTTGGCATTTTCTTCTTTTCCTTTCTCTAAGAGTTGTTTTCAAGCTGCCACTTCCTTCTGCATCGCCGTGTTCTTGAGAGGGGGAGGGCTTAATGATCTTTAGGGTCCCTTCTAGCTCTACAGTTCCAAGATGACGATGAACTGCTGGAGAGCTCGGTGAGTTGGGCATTGGCTGTCGACTCAGAGGTCGGGTGTTCGATTCCCTGCTGGGTCTCCATGACAGGGGCTGATCCTTAGGGCCCCTTCCGTCTCTGCTCTTCTAAGAGGATGTTGACCGTCTCTGCACATCTTAAATTATGGATGCTTTTTCTCCTCATTTCCACTCCTCCTTCGTCCGAACCTTGTCCGGCTTTCTGTGTGATACGCTCCGTGACTCGGCTTACGTTGTATGTACAATCGGCAGACTTCCCTGAGTTTGCTAACTGCAGATTCCCCAATGCAAGCGGAGAAAAAAACCCATGAAGTTTCCAAATTAACATAGCCCTGAACTTGATGCAACCCAAAGTTGGCTTGTAAAATCTTCCAGGAAGAATCATTAGGAGGATTTCATTATCTCCATCTTGCCAAGGTCAGGTTGTCCATATTTCCTCTTTAGTGTTGCGAGGGGAATATGTGGTGACTCTGGTATAATAGACCAGAAAATGCCCACACTGGGAGTGATGGTAAATCAATAAAAACTCGTCAATAAAAAAAAAAAGCCCTACCTTCCCCCCAAATCACCTCGACGGCTTGTTTTGCAGCACTGCGGGCTGCCTCGAGTCATCCGCTTCTGAACTTCTCTGCTTCCTTTTTCCTTCCTTTCATTTTTTTTTGTATCTAATCAAATTAATGTTTATACAATGCTTAAGTGACAAAACGCTGCATATTGTCCTTCAGTATTGTAAGCCGCCTTGGGTCTTCTTCCAAGGAGAAAGGTGGGGTAAAAATTTAATAAATAAATAAATAAATAAATAAATAAATAAATAAATAAATAAATGGGGGTGGGGAAGCCCACAACTATTGTTTTCTGCCCCCAACTTTTTGGTTGTGGCAGAAACCCCACTTGTTATTTTCTCACCACAAGTGTGCTAAGACACATGGGCGTCTCCCAAGATTGAAGGGCGTAGTTGGCTGGGGGCTGATGGGAACTTGAATGTTTCTGCACAATTGGCATGAGATAAAATGGAGGTTTTCTGAATGGAGGCTGAGAAATCTGATACCGGAAAGGTGGTGAATCTTCTTCAGCTCCATCACTGGAGCTGTCCTAGGTGCTGAACTCTATCCCCAATATAGACTCAGAAATCAGACAGGTTTCCTTATGGTTTGGACTAAAACCCAGGAGGGAGTCACCTGTGAAATACAAGGTACCAGCCTGCAACTTTGAAGCTAGTTGTGGTGTCCTGGTGGGATTTGTTTTCTGGTACATTATGGTAGAGATGTTTGAGAAATCAATCAATTTATTCTCTTGAGCTCTCCCCCCCCCTTATTTTAAGAAAGACCTTACCAACCGCTGCATCTTTCTTTAACTCCCCAAATCCCAGGCAATATCTATATCTATATTTATATCTATCTATCTATCTATCAATCCATCGATCGATCGATAGATAGATAGATAGATCAACAGATAGACAGATAGATTTAGATATATATAATAGCCACCATTTGCCATGATACTGACGTTTCATGAGTATGCGTTGAACCCAGGGCCTCTTGAGGCTCACAGACACACTTTATCCGCCTTGGGTTTTCATCCAAACTAGGAGATAGCTTCCATAAAATTCTGGCTAAAACCTGGAGCAAATTCATTCTTTCCAGTGAACCCAGACAGACTCTTTCAGCCATTCTGAGGCGTCAATGGGCTTATAAACTTCCTTCCACTGTTTTTGAGGTGTGTATCCCTTGTGAATGTTCCTCCAGTCGTCAACAGCGTAGGAATTGTTTCCTGCACGACAGTGCCCGGGAACATCCAGACAGAATGGCTGCCGCCCACCCTTGTCTGGGGGATTTTGGGACACGTAGTCCAAAACAGGAAGACTTCTGGATTCCAGGCCATTTTGAGCTAACTGCGTGCTTGGTCGTTGCTTTCTGTTTTGAAGAACCTGAAGGAGCGGCGTACAGGAATGAGTCAAAGGAGCCACGGAGGCTGTCCATACATGCCAATATTTTGATATTCCACTTAGACTCCGCGAATCCTTGAGATGATTTCAGTTCGGGGAGCCGAGAGGTTTCACTGTCATTCGAGGCCATATATCTGGTTCTCTCTACCACCATAATAAAGCCACAAGGACCGGCTCTCTGCTCCTTCACCTCCAGCTCTCCAGCTCTTCTCATAATTTACCAGTTTTTAACCTGCTGTGGAATGACACACATAGATAAATATTGTTAATAGCACTAACATAATGTTAAGTCAGATTTTACTGGACTCCCTCATCCACTCTCTGGATTTATTACCTGTAGAACTTGAGGTAAATTTTATGAGCTCTGCATGCCATGCAGCCACTCTGAACATGGTTGTTTTATTTTATTTTATTTTATTTTATTTTTTACATAAAACCTGCAACAAGCTTTTCACCACCTCCTCCTCGAAAGAATAAATTCTTCTCAAACGGAAATGCGTAATTTTTCTCCTCAGCCAACATGGGGGAAGGGCTCCCCAGTCACCTCACGGAAACAGGGACAGGATCCGCTCGGTTTGGCCGTTTGTCAGCGCCTGATGGAGCAAACCGGGGCTGGTGGACAGGGTGTGGATTTGGCCGGGAGTTTCTTCAATGTTGTTGGGTGAAATTTAGGAGAAAAGCACCATTTGTTGGCTTGGTTGTTCAAGGATTTATGGTCAGAATGGGCTGGGGGGTGGGGGGAGAGGTGGCCGGGTTGGTGGAGCGCTTATTGATCTCGAAACGGTCTTGTTCATAATAGGGGAACTTTGATTTTTTATTTCCAGTGGTAAGTGTCTAATAAATAGTGAGCACACACACTCCCTTTTGTCCAAGAGGGACAATAGTTATGAAATAGCTCTCCCTCTGCTTTCCATTCCGAGGTCTTAACTTGGAAAATTCAAGTCAACAGGAAGGACTTCCTTGAACCTGAGATCCCTTTCTCCTTTCTAGTGGTCTCTTTCAGGGTTGGACAACATGGTGGCTTTCCAGGTATCAGATGGCAACTTCCATGAACCACCGCCATGGCTGACACTATCTGGAGATGATGGAAATTGTAGTCCCGCAACAGCCAGAAGTCCAATCCCCATGCCTAGTCTGCGTCCTTCTCAACAACATGCTTCCTGGAATTAGCTGCAATCCAGTCCTGTTGAGGGTTGGGGTTATTGCAACCTTGCATGCTGCCTTTAGTAAGTTTGGCTACCAGGGACCTTTAAGGGGCCAGGACGACTGTCAATTATGTACAACACTGACCAATAGTTTCTTTCTCTCTTCTCTGCTCCACCTTCTGCTCCTCTCAGTCAGTCTGTAAACAGTCACGTTTGTGCTTAGTTTGAT
>CM074755.1:5343347-5428347 GCA_037367245.1 Phrynocephalus guinanensis
GATCGATGGTTTGTGTATCCCTGCCTTGAGCAGAGGGTTGGAGTCTGTGGCCTTCTAGAGCCATTCTGACTTTATAATTCCAGGATTCTAGGATGGTGCATGTGAAGGCGGACTCGACAGTGCTTCATGACTTGCCAGCCCCCATACCGGCAGTGCACAACCTTGACCATTGCCTTCAGGCGTAGTGGTGGATATTATTGTAGCCAGAGACGTGGAGAAAACCCTCTTTGCCAGTCCGGAGAACGCTGCCATGTTGTCGGGTGGTTTGCTTTGGTTTCGCCTCCCCGCCTCCTGGATGTGAAGAATTTGGGGCAGAAGAAATTTGAATAAGGGACAAAAGAAAATGGACAGACTCCCTGCCTCTATTGACACAAAGCAGTGCTGGGTCAAGAATTTTGTAGTGTGTGTGTGTGTGTGTGTGTGTGTGTGTGTGTGTGAGAGAGAGAGAGAGAGAGAGATGCAGCTCGAATTCCACGTCAAGAATTGAAGGGATGGGGGGAGTATATAACGTTGGTTTGCTTTCCAACAAAGAAGGTTAATAAGAATTTAATTAAATTAAACGATTTGAGGTTCAATATTGGTTTAGCGTATGAGTTACGGCTTGGCGCAGAGCGGGAAGGGAGCCCGTCGGGGGCCTGTCGGGTGCCAGGAGAGGCTGAGCGTGTGCGGAATAAGATGAAAGCTCTGAGGCATCTTGTCGTCTGGTGGGGGTCTCCCGAGCGCCGGGCGTGAGAAGTGAAAAGGTTAAATATTAATGACAGTTTAACAGCCACCAACTTCAAAAAACGCTTCCTGGGTTTCTCACCTTGGCACCATTTTTAGGGAGGAGGGGTTATCCATAATTCATTGTCATTTAGATCCATTTCAAAACAGCAGCGGTCAGCTGTCCACTGCAAACCCATAATAAGCTTTTACTTTTTTAAAAAAAAATTGTCATGGCTTCTCCTTAAGAATCATAGGAGCTGTAGTTCTGTGGGGACTTCAGGTTTCTTCTGTAGTTTTTGGGGCCCTTCCATTCCTCTTATGGGCCATCAAGTTAGCTTTCTGACTTATGGTGAAAAGTCAGAAAAACCTCAATCCAACCAGGAGAAAATCGAGTGTGGAAGCAGTATACTGAGGAGCTCTAGACAGAATAGAAAAAAGGATGTCTGATTTCTATGGAGAGGAATCCCGTAATGAAGAACTGTCAGTTCTAGAAAGTGAAGTGAAAGCTGCTGTGATGGCACTAGGAAGAAATAAATCACCAGCCACTTTTCTCTACCTAGAATATACTGGAAAGGGTTGCTATAGGTCCCAATCCATTCAACGGCATGTATTATTTAGAATTAGGGAAGAATGGCTGCTCCCTGCCATTCAAGGCCGTGCCGAGCAGGTGTGGTAACAAGGGAAAGCCTGGGTTCAAATCTTTGCTCAGCTAAGGACACTCACTTGGGTGGGTGGGGACTAGGTAGTGAAATACTCAAGTGTCCTGAGGACAGCATTAGGATAGCAATGAGTTGGTTGTGATCGGGTAGAGCGAAGCAACAAAGAAGGCCACTAGGCAATGCCCTGTGACCTACCAACCCTGTGTGATGGCAGGATAGTCCAGACTACAACTGGGCATGTTGCCGACTTTAAAGATGATGACCGTGGCTTCCAGCAGTCGAGGCTGGTGTTCCCAGAGCATGGCAAGGTCTTTGCAGGCTGGAACCCAGGTGCATCTTCCCTGGCGGTGATAAAGAAGGACAGGGCCAGCTAGAAGGGAGACTGAGCTGGAAATGTAATTAACAGGCCTCCCAGACGATAAATGTCAGTCCGCTGCTTTCATCCTTCCTCCCCACCTCCACCCCCCATCCATCCATCCATCCATCCATCTCTCTCTTTCTTTCTTTCTTGCTCTAGACCCCCACATCTTTCTCCCCCGAGAAGAAAAATCAGAGGAATATTTGGGATGATTACATTTATTAGAGCAGTTGGGCAAAAATATCTTACACCCGTCTGACGCGCGCGCGCGCGACGGTTTCTGATTTCATTAGGCAGCCTCCGGGCAGCTGCGTTTCGTCCAGACGAGCGAACGAGGCAGACTTAATGGTCACTTTTTGCATCAGTAGTAATAAGGCGGCCGACGCGAGGCTCTTCTTCCTTGATTCCGCTGCCTGACAGCAGAGGTGGGGGAGGGGAAACGGAGGACCCACCACAAGAGAAAAAGATCCAGGCCCCTTTTTAGAAGACTTTACCCTCCGGTTGCTTTTCTTAAACCCTCTGATGCAAAGAAAGACACACTAGGTTTAAATGCTAATCCCAGAGCGGTCGTGGTATTGTATTTGATTTTGACGGACACGCTTCCATCATCTTGGCCTTCTCCACTGGGCATCCCAGGATATTTTGGGGGGGAGGGAGGTGTAAATCTATTGCAAACGAGTTTAAATTGCTTTCTTCAAAACAAGCAGGTCTTTTGCAAAGCTAACGGGTCCTAAGGGCCCATCCAAGACGGAGTTGCCCCCCGCAAGGGCTTTGTGCTACAAGAGGGTTTGTTTGAAAACAGTGTATCGTTGGAGGGCAAATCTGTTTTAATCATCTCAGAGCTACTATGCTGGTGGGGGGACCCCATGAGAGTCCATTCTCTGTCAAGGAGGCCCGGTGGGTGGGTGGGAGGGGATCGAACTCCCAGCTATCTCTTTCTGCAGTCGGAGACGTCCACCACAGTGAGTTCAGGACGGCCTGAAGGCAGCGAGAAATGGCAGCAATATCTCTGTTAATACGATAAAGGGGGTAACTCTGTGTGGGTGCCCTGAATCCACTTGGCCTGTAAACAGAGGTCACTGGAGCTGTCCAGGGTGCTGACCGCACTTCCTCCCTCCAATAGGGTTGCTTGAGTGTGTTGCGTCGTTACAGTCGTGACCGACTCTTCGTGACCCCATGTCCATGGAGTTTTCTTGGCAGGAGGACTGGAGTGGTTCGCCAGTTCCTACTTCAGGCGCCTCCAGCACCTGGTCTTCCCTGGTGGTCTCCCATCCAAGGACTAACCAGGGCCGACCCTGCTTAGCTTCCGAAAATAGGCGAGATCGGATGTGCTCAAGGCATCTAGGCAGCTCAAATAGGGTGAGTACCTTTGAGGACTCATGGAGATGTCAATGCAGTTTCAGGACAGTGTGAGGAAGTGTTAGGAGAGAAATTCGTTGCTCCTAGACGTTCAGAGGCACAAACTTCAGCCCTGTTAACTGGAAAAGCCCCAGAGTTGAAGCTGAGGGCCTTTGCCTCCTGTGAACCATGGAACCATAGGATAATGATATTGGGAGGGGTCTCCAAGGCTGTCATGCCTGACACCCTGCTGAAGGTAGGAATACAAATCATACAATATCTACCAGGTGAGTGTCTAAATGGAAGGCCGCCAGCGTTGAAGCATTCCTGAGGCCACGGGTTCTGTTGTCGTACTTCTCTAGCAATCTGTTAATACGATAAATGTGCGAATCTGACTTCTTGTAACTTGACCCTGTTGATGCCACGGGCTCCATTATCGTACTTCTCTGGCAATCTGTTAATAGTATAAATATGCGAATCTGACTTCTTGTAATTTGACCCCGTTGATGCCATGAGTTCCGTTGTCGTACTTCTCTAGCAACCTGTTAATACAATAAATATGTGAATCTGAATTCTTGTAATTTGACCCCGTTGATGCCATGAGTTCCGTTGTCGTACTTCTCTAGCAACCTATTAATACAATAAATATGCGAATCTGACCTCTTGTAACTTGACCCCGTTGAGGCATGTCCTGCATCCTGGGTTGATTGGGAACAGATCCCCCTCAGTAAGGCAGCCTTTTAAGTCTTTGAAAGATGCTCTCCTGTCTCCTCTCAGTCTCCCTTTCTCCCTTCCCTCCTAGCATTCTGTTCTCGGACCCCTGAACCTCCCAGCTGCCCTCCTGCCATTTTATGGGGGGGGGGAGAATATTGCCATGTCCTGATGTCAAAACCAATCCAGACTGTGGGGTGCATATATTTAAATTAAAAGTAATTAAAAATGGGCTGCCAGAGGGGAGGCGTCGTCGACGGCAGCATGATAGATTCAAGCCTGGGAAATGAAGTAATGAAATACTTTATGGATTAACTCGTATCAGACTGTTTTTTTGCAAATTTATTTTTCATTATGGCTCATCCGTATCAGATACTGTCTGAATTGATTAGACTGCCCGTGGGTCAACCAAGCCTTTTGTAAGGCAGGGAGTCGGTGTTCGGTCTGTGTGTATCAGATCCTCCCACCCCTAAGATGAAATGGTGTGTGTGTGTGTGTGTGTGTGTGTGTGTGTGTGTGTGTGTGTGTGTGTGTGTAGGGGCCAGGTTTGACCAGCGGTGGTCAATTTCCCCTTGGTAATAGATGTGTTTCTCTCCCGCCTGCCCCCTCCGCTCAGATTGCTTCCCTGTTAATAGTATTATTATCATTACCATTATTATTATTAGATATAACAAAATGAAGGAGGCCGAGAACACAGGCTGCTAAATCATTACGGCGTCAGACTCAGAGGACGATCTTTCCAGGTCATTACTCCAGTTCGTCTTCAATGTCTCGAGGTCCTGAAGGCTTTGGGGTTATATGCAATAAGCCGTTCGTCTGTGACATTTCCCCTGAGCCTTAGGTGTTAATGAGAAAGATTTTTCCATGTGGCTGTTAACGCCATGGTGCGGATTAGAAAGTCAACAGGAGGAAGAAAGAGAAGAAAAAAGAGCAAGAGGAAACTCTCCTTTCTCACCCTCGTTTCCTTCTCCTTGGACTATTTTTGGTGCTTGATCTATCGCTGTAGCGCTATGGCCATCCAAATTTATTGAGGCTGTTATTCCCTATTTTCCCCAGGAGGTTGTCTCTGCTCGGCTTCTTTTTTTAAAGCCTTGTTAGAATATTTAAAATGCACCAGGTTGTTCCTTGCATGTTAATTTTAACAAAGGTGCGTTAACTAATGTGGAAAAGCAAGGTTTCTGAGATCACCTAGCAAACTATAGAAAGACCACAACTCTTGACCACTTCCAAGGTACTACAAAGGCATAAGGGACAAAGCGATTGCAGACTCTTTCTTAATATGCAAATACATTCACAAATGCAACCCAGTGTGGTGTAGTGGATAGAGTAAAATATAGCTGCTTGGATACAAGACAAATTTTCTGTGACTGTGGAGGAATTCAATCAATGCAGCACTTACAGTACATGCAATTCATGCCCCACCATGTTTACAAGAGGAGATCTAGCAAACAGCCAAGATGGCACAATTGAAACCGTCTGCTTCTAGTCAGAAATAATATATCTTCACATTTATAATTTATTTTCATTTTTCATTCCATACGCACCCCTAATTTTAAATTGTGTCATGCGCTGATGTTGAGAAAGAAACTTAATAGGCTGATGGACATGAACTCAGGAGATCTGGATTCGAATTCCTCTCAGCTAAGGATTCTTCCCAGGTTGAGGAAGTAGCCTTCTGGTGCAGTGGTTAAATACCTGTCCTGCAGCTAAAACTGTGCTCATGACCTGGGGTTCAATCCCAGATCGCAGCCTCATGGTTGACTCAGCCTTCCACCCTTCCAAGGTTGGTAAAATGAGTACCCAGCTTGCTTCGGGGGTGGGGGTAATGTGTAGTCTACATAATTGTGTTGTTATAAAGCACATAACATAACATAATTAAAATTGTAAACCACTCAGAGAGTGCTTGAAGTGGTATGGGGCGGTATATAAGCCGAAACGCTTTGCTTTTTGCTTTCAATAAAACCACACCATAAATATTTCACTCACCGTGAAAGACCCCCCCCCTGGGGACCACTATGAGCCTTTTCAAATGTGAAGGAACATACAATAAATAAATAACAAAAACATACAAAAGAAGGTCTTATCACTCTCCTCATCCATTTTATGACAGAGATATCATTTTATGATAGTGAGACGATTGATGATTGCCGTTAGCCCCATGGTCAGTAGGGTGGGATAGAAATAAATAAATAAATAAATAAATAAATAAATAAATAAATAAATAAATGTTATTTATGTTATTATAAATAAAGGTTATGTTGCCAGTTGAAATCCTCGGGCTTAATTTGTAGCGTGACACTTGACAGAGCGCTCATCTGCTGCAGCGCCAAACCATAGATCTATTCATCTAGATATATGTAACTCTATCTTGGACCCCCAGGTCAGGGATCATGAAGAGGGCCAGGGTGAGCCCCCCCCCCTTTTTAACCACATGGTTTACTTGGCTACTTAGGCATAAATCCCAATAGGCTTACTTTGGAGTAGCTGACTAGAGAATTGCGAGTCGCTGAGAGGAAGCCGAGTGGGTTACTCAAGAAGGTTTGTCTCATGCTCTGAGTTCTCTATGGGCCGCTCTGCGCCGTTCAGTTCATAATTAATAACTGCATTAACAAACTTCATTTTGCAACCACACAAATATCATCCTACGCTTGGAAAAGGGGAGAGCATTTGCCTGCAGTCGAGACCACCAAAAAGGAGCTGTAAATTCAGAGGCAGACAGGGTGGGGTGAAAATGCATTAAAATGACACAATATTAACAAAACATTGAACCCCCCCCCATTTAGAGCTATGCATGTTTATTAACTAAAACACTTTGGAAAGGAGGGCTGTTAAGAGGTGTGATTTATGCCAAGCATCTGCATATGAATCTCTGATGGGGGGCGCAGAGGCAGCTGAATTTAGCAGATTTTGCATAAAACGAAAAATTAGGATTAAAAAATCATTAAGAAAAACCAGCTGAACTTCAAGGCAATAACTGTAAAACACTTCCCACGAGAGATGGATATCATCGTTCTCTTTTTGCGTTTGTGTTGAAGTTAGCTTCTTCCAAAAGTGATATCAGTCATAAATGTCTTGCCAAATAGCAGTTCAGGGGGTGGGGGTGGTGTGGTGTGGGCACATCGTTTGCTATTTGCCCATGGAGCCAGCTGCTTGGCTGTGCCAGTTTGGGCTTAGAGAGAGCGGTCTCCCCAGACTTAGCACATGCTTTTCTTTATGCACCTGGGGCGGCCAGATGCCTGGGCACTTAGGGTTTCCCCTTTTGAAAATGTCTTTCCCTGGGGAAAGTGTCCAGGTCAAGTCTAGACGCCACCTGATTCTGCATCCACTTTGGGTTTTGGTCCAAACTATGTGGGGACTGTCTGAGGTGCTGGTTTCAGCACCATGGAGAGCTCCTTTAAGCAGGCAGAGTAAATCCTGGAGCCAGTTTGCTCTCCTTAAAAAAGAAAACCCAAGACACCGGCTTCCAACAACAGACGGTCAAGCTCCAGATACCACTCATAGAGAAACAATAGGATAGCGCAATGGTTAGACTTGGGAACTCCCTGCCACTAGAGATCAGGTGGGCCCTGTTTTAGCCTTTCTTCTGCCAACAAAGACCTCACCCTGAGAGGGCCTTTTCAGTGCAGTGTCTGTCCTTGTGGCTTCAAGTCTGTTTTTGGGATTCCTTTTCTTTACCATTTTCAGTGTGGCATGTGTCTGATGCCTTGAACTATTTGGACGCTTCCTGTTTTTGGTGTTTAAATCATGTCTCTTAATGCAGTAAGCTGCCTTGCAAGGTGAGAATAGTTTAAATAAATAGGCAGCCTCACGCAGATACCTGGACTGCCTAGCAAAAGCATGATTATCCTTCCTCATCTCTCAAAAATATTAAAATAACACACCTTTGAGGAACCCTAAACCTTTCCTGGAAAGATATCTCATCTTTTAATAACAGACTGGCCTTCTACATTGGTCTATAAGCTCCTCCGCTGCTTCTCCTCCCCTCGCTTTCCTGCTGAATCTATATTATTGCACAAACCCAATTAATAGCAAGTGTGCGAGGGACCGGAGAACCTCTGGCCCTAATGGAAGAGGCTCTGAGCTGGAATACAAAATCCATATATAGATCTCCACCAGGCTTCCTTCTCTGCCTTTTCCTGGTTGTATAAATGGCCTGTGCAGCTGTTGTCTTTTGAGCGCGCATGCGCCGGGGAGGCCGGAGACGGGACAGCAGGCTGAATGTAGAACGCATTGCGTACAAGGGAATTTTGACCTACAGGAAGTTCTTCTTCTATAGAGCTGGCCTTTTGTGGTGCGGATTTCGAAGGCTGCCCTAATCAGAGCCATCTCAAGAGCGGGTGGGTTTGATTTTTGGAAGCGGGTTGGCCAAGCGAGCCTGCATTGAAACTCATTGAGATGACGCTTTCCGTAGCCGGATGCTGGGGTGCTACCACTCATCTTCCCAGGGAACAGAAGTGGGAAGAAATGAATCGATGATACATATGGAACAAAGGCTGTCCTATTTGAGGCACATCATGCGAAGGCAGGATTCTCTGGAAATTATGGTGGGAGGCCGTAGGAGAAGAGGAAGGCCAAAGATGAGATTGACTGACTTCCTAAATGAAGCCACAGGCTTGAGTTTTTCAGGAGCTGGGCAGGGCTGTTGAGGACGGGACAATTTGGAGACCACTCCTTCATAGGTTGGCCATAAGGTGGAAGCAACATGGGAACAACAGCAACATGTAGGGTGGATTCACGAGTTTTCTTCTTCTTAGGTTTGCAAACTGGCCAGGGCAATGCCTGGCACTAAATCATGGAGTTTATACACTTTGATTGATTGATTGATTGATTGATTGATTGATTGTAATTTTATACCACCCATCTGTCAGCAAGGCTACTCTTTTGAGATAGATAGATAGATAGATAGAGTTGCACCCCTACTAGGAGATTTAGATTTCAACAATTTAGATTGACAGAGACACCCTATCAGAAAATGCATCTTCAACCTGTAACACCACTTAGTGTGACAGACAGTGACTCCAGTTTCACAGTCCCTCTGTTCCAGTTCTAACTTTAAAGGAGCTATCCATGGTGCTGACCCTATTTGAGGAAGAAGGTTACAGGCCCAGTAAAGTTCGGATGAAAGTCCCGGGCGAATTCACCCACTGTGCAGCTTTGCAGCGGACTTTGCTTCTGCAGCATCACCGGAGGAAAAGCGACGTGCTTTCCCCCTTTTGTCTTGGCCCCTTTCCCCCATTTTATATCACATCTATTTCATTGCCAGTAATCTTATTTTATGTCACATACTATTTTCGGTGTTCAGGTAGAAAGGAATTATAGGAAAGTAATAAATAGTACGTGCCTTTAAGTGCCATGCTACACAAAGAGCCTTCCTTCGTCAACAGGAAAGAAAACTCCATTTTAATAATTTTCAAATTCATTTGCACGGCATTTTCCACTGTAAAGGGCAAGGCTTCATTTCTGGAACATGGTGAAAGTTGGAATGTACATGTAATAACTTTGTTATTATTTAGCAATTACAGTGATATTCCTTGTCTATTTATCTCTGGTGGAGTATACGGTAATTGTGTTTTGGCCACGGCATCTAAATCGTGCTATAATTACAGAAAAATTTATAGGTTTTTTTCTCTCTCTCTCTAAATACTTCCTACAAGTTAAGCTTTTAAATCACACAAGCCCCCGTGTAAATACTTGAAAATTATCCAGTAATTACTTATTTACATTGTAATTAAAATAAGCAATTAGCATACATTTGCAGAAGATTTACATACTTATTGGTGAAAATAGGTCCTCAGCAGATGCAAAAAATAAAAAATATATAAAAAAGTTCCCTGCTGATCATAAAAAGAAGAAGAGGAAGATGAGAAAGGAAAAGGAGATGGGAACACACTGTGGGCCACCGTTTTCTGAAATCGAATCCAGGTTTAAGTAGAAAATTCAAAATAATTGTTTTAAGATCTTGGCAACTGCCGGAGATGCGCTGGAACACCTTGGATTCCACTGAGATCTGCCTTCTACCTAATTGACAGTAGGAGGCGCTGTGGGTTTCCAAGGCCTTTCTTGCTCTATGGGGCCACCCTTCCAAATCTCCAGTTTGGCTTAGGAAATATCTCAATGCCTCTGGGAAGTCATAACCTGGTGATGAAAGAGAGAGCAAACCTTTCATTTTGTGTCCCTTTGACAACAAGCTCCTGGCTGTGTTTCATTTGTGCAGCTCACCGTTGGAAGCTGCTCTCCGAAATGCACTTGCAATATGAAGAAGGACATGGAGGGGATCTACAACATTGACTTAAATGTCCAGACTTGCAGGCATGTCCAAACTTCAGCCCTCCTGATGTTTTGGACCACAACTCCCAGAATTCTAAGCTTAGATTGCCAGTGACAAAAGACTATGGGAGATGTGGTCCAAAAACATCAGGAGGGCCAAAGTCTGGCCATGCCTGGAGGAACATCTCCAGAAGTTCTATTACAGTTTGACACTCGCATCTAGAAACGCCTGTCTGGTGTGTCTGAAAACTCATAATTTCATTTCATGTAAGCCAGAGGAAGTTGTCTTAGTGGGAAATTATTCTATCATTTAAGCGTCGACCAGACTGGGCTCCTACGTGCCAACGGTCTGACTCGGTCTCAGCCAGCATCCGTTAATCCCATCTCTGCCATGACTTCCTCCTTGATCTCCTTTCTCAAGGCCACCCGCTGATTGTTTACCCCCTGTGTTCCCAAGAGAGTGAGCTGCCGAAGCCTCCGAGGGCACCAAATGTATGGGGCTGCCCCCCCCCCGCTGCCCCCAAGGGCCCTTCCTGTCAGCGTGCCGGGTCACCACGTAATGAGGCCCTGTGAGGATATTGATATGACAGAACGAAAGGCCAAGGTGCACGAAGGACAGCAAGGCTGGGGTCTCACTCCATTTGTTCCTTCCAACAAATCCATCACGTTAATGGCTCACCTTTTGGCCGGGAGTGATGATTACCTGCTTATCCAAGGAGAGAGGCAGGTACAGGAGAGGTGACGTGTGTGTATGTGTGTGTGAGAGAGAAGCAGAGAAGATTCAGGAGGCTTTGCCGACGCCGCTGTTTGTTTGTACACTTGGCGGGTGTCAGTGTGTGGCCGGGCACCCTCTGGCTTGCCTAACCTTGCGAATTTATGACGGGTCAACTTGATTGTGCCTCCTCTGCTGCATCCAGGAAACGGAGGGACAGATGGAGTGATGGCCGCTCTTAGTTGTGATAAACAGTCCCCCATGGAGGGGACACCCCGGGGGGGATGGGACACAAGGTTGTGGACTTGGTTCTTGGTTGTATCAACAGAACCATAGTGTCTAGATCGAGGGAAGTGATAGTACCACTCTATTCTGCTCTGGTCAGACCCCACCTGGAGTCCTGTGTCCAGTTCTGTGCACCTCAGTTTAAAAAGGATGTTGACAACCTTGAGCGGGTGCAGAGGAGGGCGACCAGGATGGTTGAAGGCCTGGAGGAAATGACTTATGAGGAATGGCTTAGGGAACTGGGAATGTTTAGCCTTTCAAAAAGAAGACTGAGAGGGGATAGGATAGCTATGTTTAAATATTTGAAAGGATGTCATATTGAAGAGGGAACAGGTTTGTTTTCCATGGCTTCAGAGACTAGGACTCGGGGCAATGGTTTCAAACAACAGGAAAAGAGATTTCATTTGAACATCAGGAAGAACTTCATGACAGTTAGAGCTGCCCGGCAGTGGAAGATGCTGCCACAAAGGGTGGCGGAGTCTCCTTCTTTGGAGGTTTTTAAGCAGAGGCTGGATGGCCATCTGTCGGAAAATATTGTGATGGGGGTTCCTGCATGGCAGGGGGTTGGACTAGATGGCCCTGGAGGTCTCTTCCAACTCTAGGATTATATGGTTCTATGACCCAACCGCTTGGTCGATCTCCTTTGACTTGGATTCCTATTGAGAAGGCCCCTTTCGGACTTCAAGATTCTATGATTCCAGAGTGTCCTATGTTTGCTAAACGTCAACAACATTTCTCTTGTTGTTGTTGTTCAGTCGTTCCGTCATGTCCGACTCTTCATGACCCCACGGACCAGAGCTCGCCAGGCCTTCCTATCTTCCACTGCCTCCCGGAGTTTTGTCAAATCCATCTTGGTTGCATCGATGACACCGTCCAAACCGTCTCATTCTCTGCCGTCCTCTTTTCCTTTTGCCTTCCATCTTTCCCAACATCAGGGACTTTTCCAAGGACTCCTCTCTCCTCATGAGGTGGCCAAAGTACTGGAGCCTCAGCTTCAAAATCTGTCCTTCCAGTGAACGTTCGGGGTTGATTTCTTTCAGGATGGATAGGTTTGATCTCCTTGCAGTCCAGGGGACTCTCAAGACTCTCCTCCAGCACCACAGCTCAAAAGCATCGATTCTGCGGCAATCAGCCTTCTTTATAGTCCAGCTCTCACTTCCATACATCACTACTGGAAAAACCATAGCTTTGACTGTCATTTCTCTACCTCCTCCTATATCAGTGTTGGCGAATCTATGACACGGGTGCCAAAGGTGGCACTTGGAGCCCTTTCTGTGGGCACCCGACATTGCCCCTTCACAGCCAACTGTATTCAGGTTAATTTGCTGTATTGGCACTTTGCAAAAAATGGGTTTTGGAATAGATGTTTGGGCACTCGGTCTCTAAAAGGTTTGCCATCAATGACCTATAGGAAGGGGTGCAAAATGCTTCGCACGTTGGTGGGCTAAAGAAAAGAATTTTTTTACAGCTCCTTGTCCAAGATTCCAAAGATGAGATGAGCTCTTCCCTGTGTGCCCCCCAAATTTAGAAAGGTTTGGGGGTCAGGGGGCTGAGTTATAAAGCTCTAAAGGGGGTGCCCCTAGGGGAAAAAAATCTTTCTATTGGAATCAGAAGCTGATCAGGCAAGTGATAGTGCTGCCGCCGCTTCCCAATGATTCCAAACCCCAAACCTTTCCAAATTTCAGGGGGCTACCTAGAATTGTTTGAGGAAGCTACCCTGCCATTTTGGTCCTTGGGGACCCAGGGGAGCCTAGTGTTTCGTTTCCTTTTGTTTGGTAATGAAACTACTTTAAAAATTTGTTACAAACAAAGCGAAATGAAACTACTACAGAAATGAAACGAAACGTTATTTTTTCCGTTCCGTGCCCATCTCTATGACTAGCCATGAGTCACGAACCCTCACAAACACTTCATGGGTGTCAGGCTGCACATGTACAAGAGCATCAGGCCATACTCCAGGAAGAGAAGACAAGCGGTGATGGTGGCGGAGGAGGCAGTGATGGCAGCAGCACCAGGTAGGGAGGGCAGAGGGCAGTGGCAAGGGAGCAGGTGGACATCCGTTTTTGCAAAAGGAAGTGCTGAGAGGGAAGGGAAGGGAGCCTGTTGCTTTGTTTGATTTTGGCATAACAAGAACCCTGAGCTATTTTGTGGAACGCACCGCAAACCAGACCAGATTGTTAGTTGTTCTGGTGTGTTGTTCGGATCGTGCCCATCTCCACCAAGACAGGATAATTCGGCTGCATCTTAGGAAGAATTTAGGGGTGGTAAGAGCTGCTTAACAGTGAAAGGCACCACCACGGAAGGCGGTGGGAGCTGTTGAGCAGACGTTGGATGGCTCTAAGTCAGGGGTGTTTGGCCGCGGAGTCCTGCCTTGGCAGAGGGCTAAACTAGATGACCCTTGAGCATATTGGTACCCTTGACAACTCCATGGTTCTATGAAGAAAGGAGATAAAAGGGGGAAAGATCTGGATCTCTTTATAGGATGCAAAATGAGGGTGTTCCATGCAAGTGAAGGTAGGTGCGTCGGGTGGTTGGGGGAGCAGTGGAAACGGTCCCACTTTGGAGTCCTAAATGGAATGGGTAAGTTTGTGCACGCTTATGTAAATCACACAAAAAGTGACAAGTTTTCCTATTAAAAGATAATTGTAATCAGGTTGCCGGACGTGGCGGGTGCTGATGATCGGAGATAGACGGCGAGTGCGGAAAGATGGATTGTTTTAATTTGCACCAATTAAATTGAAGTTCATCGGATCATCTTCCTCAATCTTCATGAATACTTTATTTTCTGGCTGCTATGGAGCTATTAAAAAGAATGATTGAGCCCAACGCCAGGCATAGTGTGTTTTATGAAATATCACCTTTAAAGAATTTGAGCACGCCATTTTCATAATGAGTTTTCTAGTACCTAATCCCCTTCTATATTACTGCATTTTTAAATGGGTGGCGGCGGGTGCGGGTGCGGGTGGGGGTTTGACCTGGAAAGTCTTCAAACTACAGGTGATGATATATTTCGCTAAGATAAGGTGGTTGAGAACGTATCTCATACCAAAGTTACAGAAAGGACAGCTTTGGTTTTAGTATTAGGTTGGAGAGGGTAATCCAGTTTTGGTACTTTCCCCTCCTTAATTAGAATCTGCCGATACTGTGGTTTCTAGCCTTGGCTCCCCAGATGTTTGGGGGCTTAAATTCCCAGGAGCTTTCCTCACTTGCTGTGATGGCCATCTTTTCTGGGAATTGTCATCCGAGAACATCTGGGGATCCAGGGTTGGGAACCCCTGCCCCAACGTTTATCCTGTTGGTTGTAGAAATAGACCAAGCAGGCCTGTGGTTCCCAGATGTTCAATCACAGATGTTGTTCAGGTGGAATGCCATCAAGCAGGCGTGTCCAAACTGCGGCCCACCAGGCCTGTATATCAAAGGTGTCGGGCGCGTTGTTTGAAAGCAAAAATCATAATGAAGGCACTAAGCTTTGTCTCCGGGGTTTTGCTGGCGGTGCAGCCCTATTGTGTTACACAATGCAATCACTTTTCCAGCCTAGGTTGGAGTGGCAGCCATCATAATTAACCCTGCTAATTAATCAGGGCATAACTTATTAATTGCGAGCAGGCAGGAATCTCGTGGAGCAGGTTGCTTTCGCTCGCTGTGTGGGAATCTAACGGGAGAATGAACTGGCTTGCGAAGCGCCGTACAGCGGGAAGGCAGTGGCCCAGCGAAACCTGAACATCTGGGCAGGCAAGCAGCTGGAGTTTGACAAAAATGACCCATCCGGAGAGCTTGGGAAAAGCGAACCCTCCTTGTTTTGCCCAATTAGATCTCAGCCGTTGTTTGTGAGCCACGCCAAGGGAAGTTTCATTTAAAACCAAGCTAACAAGCCACCGCCACCACTTGCTTAAGTCAATGTATGTCCTGTTGAGGACCAGCCTCACCTACCACGTAGCAAGCCAATGGGATGGAAGGATGGAGAGTAGTCAAATGCAAAGAGATTCATAAAAGAAAGAAGCCTTCCTTTTCCTCTCCTCTTTGGGCCGTCGTGGTCAAGACTCGGGTTCCATTCGTGTCTTTCTCAGAACTTCTTCAGAAGCTCCGAATTTCTTCATAAACAGGAGGAAAAATATACTTAGATTTAAAGAGAGAGAGAGAGAGAGAGAGAGAGAGAGAGAGAGAACCCCAAATCTAACATCTATTCCTGCTTTCTAGCCACAGGGAATATGCACGCAAGTGACGAGATGAAAGACCCGATACGCAACTGAGTAATGTTCTGAACACGACCTGCCTCCAGCACACATTTTAAGGGCTCCATCACCTTCCCCCCCTCTCTTCTTTTCGTAATTGCCCATGACCTCTTATGATCTGCCTTGCCGCATTTGGCTTAATTGTCCTAAAATTGGTGATTGATTAAAAGAAAATAATTAGCCCTAATTATCTTAATTGAATGGCTAATTCGTTAATTAAGAGGCTTAATGTCTGTCTTTTTTTTTAAAAAAAAAAAGCGTACTCAGTTGCGCTTATGCACACGTACGCTGAAGAATCACTGCAACGAAAAGAGTTTAGAAACCCGGCACCTAGGAGGAAAGACTTGAAAGAACTGGGACTTGTTTAGCCTTGAGGGGGGAAAGATGGCAAGGAGTTAGGAGATAACTTTTCAAAGACCTAGCCCTACAGAGGAGGGGCAGGACCTGTTCTCTTATCACCCCAAGGTGCAGGGCACGTCATATTTGGATCAAGCAACAAGAAGGGAGATGGAGGCTAAATATCAGGAGAAACTTCCTAAGGGCCTTTTCACACGACCCCCTCAGATCCGCTGGTCCCTTAAATTCGGACCAGCGATCTTGAGGGTTCCTTGCTGTTCCTCCGTCCCCACCCCCTCCGCACTTCCTTGTTCTGTCTGCGGGAGGGGAGGGAGGGGGAAAAAGCCTTAGACACGGACAAAAGAAGAAACCCTTACCTCCCGTGCGTGGAAGCTTGCTCCGAGCCCCGGTTTTACTTCCTGGTTGCTCTTAAAGGGGCGGAGGCGAAAGAAAAACAACAAAAACTTCAAGGAGAGCCCAGGCACGCTCCGCATCAAATATTTTTCACCTCCCAAAAGCAAGTACAAGAAAGTGCAGCTGGGTCGCGCTTAGGTGGGCGGGGTCGCACTTAATTGTCTGCAAACTCCGGACCTGGTGGGAAAACATTTTTAAGGTCCGGAGCTTGCAGCCATTTGCCGCGGAGCTTAGGGGTCGTGTATAAACGCCCTTAGTGTTAGAGCAGTATGACGACAGAACTGATGACCTCAAAAGGTGGAGACCTTCAAGTGAAATTGAGACAACCACTTGGCAGATATCCCTGGATTTATATTCCAGCCTTGAGTGACGTGGGGTGAAATTGGGGGCCTTATAGACCCCGTTCCAACGTCGTCCTTCTATGGTTCTTGGAATGTGGTTCTCTGAGCAGGAAGTCTTTTGGAAAGCTTTTGGTAGCATTAGGTTGATCCATGAAGCGAGCAGATCTGAGCAGCCTGAGGTCCAAGGTGATGAACGCTATGAACAGTCTTCTGCCGTTCCTGTCGAGACCGTTGTTTTTATCTGGCTCCCTCCTCGACTCCTTTGTTCATTTCCTTCTTTTACATAACAGCAGCCCATAATAAGACAAGGGTCTCTTTTTAGATTTCTCTCTCTCTCTTTCTCTCTGTCTAATTTTTTTTTATTTCAACCCCCTCTTGCGTTTTATCCAGAAGAAGAGTGGGTTTGCTAATTAGGAAGCTTTTGAATTAGATTATTTGCATGTATGAACAGGGCGAGAGTATTAACCATCCCCGAGGACATGCTATAATAACCTCTTCAGTGGCTTTTAAGATCCCAGAGGAACCCGGAGAGGCTACAGAAAAGCAAAGGGAAAAAACTCATCGAGAAGAAGGGAAAGTGCTTTACGATTTCATCCAATTATGTATGGATTAGTTGGGCCCGGTGGCTTTGAATGTGCCTTTCTGTGCTCAAGGTGGTCCCTTTCCACAGTGTTTGAGGGAACCGTCGGGGAAATTATCATACGACCATCTACATGAAATTGCAACCCTCGGGTCTCTTGGCCACAGATAAAACTGGGAAATCAATACAGCTGTAGATAAAGTTAGGAGGGACGGGGAAGATAACTCATCCACCACCTGGGAAGGGTTCCTTCCTGTTGAGGTTCGAGGAAGCTCTTGGTAGTAATGGAACGGCCCCAGGATCCAACATACCTGGATGCTGTCAGACTACAAGCTCCATCCCCTGATGGTAAGCATGGCCAACGCTAAAAGAATGGATGTGCAATAGGAATGGGCACAAAAAAAATAGAGTTTTGTTTTGTTTGTTTCGTTTCTACCAGCAGTTTGTTTCATTTCATTTTTAGATGAAGTTTTGTAAAACAAAATTGTAATGAAACAAAACGATAACTCAACTTCCAGAAAAACTCACCTGGCTGACTGAGAATCTTCACCGACACATTGAGGCAGTGGTATTTTGGCACCTCAGAAGAAAACTAGACTTGTGGCACAATCATGGTTGAAAATCTCGGGGACAGCAAATCCAAACATTAGACGGATCAACTCAACAGAGGCCCTTTGTACACGACCCCTAAACTCCGCAGCAAATGGCTACCAGCTCCAGAGCTTACAATTGTTTCCCCACCAGCTCCGGAGTTTGCAGGAAATTAAGTGCGACCACGCCCACCTAAGCGCGTCCCAGCGCACTTTTCTTGTACCTGCTTTAGAAGGGTGAAAATCCCCAGGTCCGGATTTAATCTGGTGAGTGCGGGGCTCTCCTTGCTTCTGTTTTTTTTTTTGCCTCCCGCCCCTTTAAGAGAAGAGGCGGGAGGCAAAAAAAAACAACAACAGAAGAGAAGGAATCAGGACGACGGGGCTTTGACCGGCTTCAGAGGTGAGCCTGCATTTTTTCCTCTCTTTCTTCCTCCCTCCCCTCATGCAGACAGGATCAAGGAAGTGCGGAGGGGTGGGGACGCAGAAAGAGCAACAAAACCCCAAGATCCCTGGTCCGAATTTAAGTGGCCAGCGGATCTTAGGGGTCATGTGAAAAGGCCCAGAGGAAGCCATGGCCATGAATTTGCAACGGCAGGGCTGATGGTGGGATGTTTTGAGGGTCACTCGTAAGGGTGGTGTTTTCTTGAGGGCACCTAAGAACATGCAGATCAAATCTTAAGGGAACTAATTTATCATATTTCCTGACATTCAGGAAAAGACTACATCTAAAGAAATCACTGCGCCTTGCTCTCCAAGCTTCCTCTGAGATTTGACAGCCAGGAAAAAGTCCAGTTATACAATGAGGTACCAAATGGAATGAAGCAAATATTCCTTTCTTTCTTTCTTTCTTTCTTTCTTTCTTTCTTTCTTTCTTTCTTTCTTTCTTTCTTTCTTTCTTTCTTTCTTTCTTTCTTTCTTTCTTTCTTTCTTTCTTTCTTTCTTTCTTTCCCAAATGCCATTGATTTCTCTCTCTTATATTGCTAGGATTTAATTTGAAGGGAGCTAACCTAAAGCTTCAGGAGAAATATGATTATTATGAAATGCTCGAGGTGGTTAGACTTGTTCATCGCACGATACCTGTGGGGATGTCTCTCTCTTCTGCCTCCCTGTACTGCACCTTGTGCTTTGGATTGGAAACCCAGAATATTGCTCTCTAATTGGAATGGATTTCTAAAAGTGCAATAAAGGAAACAATCTAGAGGTGAGGAGCGGGAGAGAAGGAAGAAGGAGGAGGGACACTGGGGTTGATCACAAACAACTGTAAATCTAAGTGACTCTGAATGTGTTTTGAGGCAAAATGGCCCCTGTTAGTTAGTGCAGAATTATGCTGTACGATGAAGCATTGCGGACAAGAGCTTCAAAATATTTAGATATTAAAGTAGGGCAGTGCAAATATCCTGGGGTTATTCATTTACCCATACTTGTAGAATCAAAGTTGCACACTGTCTTTGTCTGAAAACTGGTCATGGACTGCATTGGCTTAATTCTGAATTCTTAATGTATTTATTAATTAGATTTGTACCATCCATCTAGCCACCAGGTTATTGTGGGTGGTGTAAAACAAAGTAAACAACAAACAAATTATAAATAATAACAACCAAGGTACACTAGGTAGCAAACAATATCATTTAATCAAGAATAGCTTTACTTTTTCTAATGTAATTAGAACTATTGTAATAACTTTTAAGTTATTAGTTCTGTGCAGGTGCGTATAAACATGAAATTCTATATTACTATACTATGAATCACCATCAAGACAAATAAAGGCCTATTTTTGTCCTGTCCATTTTTTTTTGGGGGGGGGGTGTCTTTAAAATTGTTATCAGAGCAGGAGGTGCAGACTGCCAACATGCTACATGCCAGGTAAATCTGTGAAAATACTGTTTTGTAGTTTATAAGTGAGAAGGCTCTTTGAAACACCATCAGTTGCTGTTTCTTGAGAACAACTAGCAAACATCTGACACCATACCAGTCTGGGCTCATTGTCCTTTCATATAAGATAACTGCGATAAAAGAATTCAGCTCCTTCGCCGCTACATATGTAGTTGGATGTTTAGATATTTTGATTTCATTTTCTTTCATTTTATTTGACTCTTGTCCACATCATTATACTTACGTTGTTTGTTTTCAGTTGAATGTTTTTGGTTCAGTCCCAAGATTTTGTCATTCAAAGTGCTACAAGTGCTAAAGCTTTAAAGAATGATGCAAAGTGAGCACCACCTGGTGGTGACTGTTTGTCATTGCTGGCTCTTCACAGACAGCAGTACGCCACATTGTCACTAGCCCTCCTAACCACCATTTCCATTCACAGGCATTAACTGGAGCTTCCGATTTTAATCACTCAGGACATTAACCAGTGTGTGTTAATTAATTTTAACAGGTTTTAATTAGTGCAAAATTAACAGTGTGGTAGTGCATTTCTGGGTTGGCCATTTAGATTCTGTTCTGCTCTTCTCCGAGGGCATGACAAAGAGAATATCTTTCTACTTTTGTGTGTCTGTGTCGAACCGAAATGGAAAAATTTCACACTGAACTTCCATTACTCTTCTGGGTAATGTCGGCTCAGCCTTTCAATAATCAATTCTTTAAGTCATTAAGCAGAGGCAGCCATTTTGTTTGCCTTTCATATCCAGTGAGGGCAGTGGAATGTCAGGCTGGAAACATTTTCTGTTTGAATGGGCTGGAGAATCATATTAAAATAACCTTTCCTTTGAAATCCCTTCCATTTTTTAATTTCCTTTTCGCCTCCGCCCTGAGTGAAAACGTTCCGTAGGGAAGGAAGAGATGAAAACACCCTGTCAGTTCTAGTGTTTCAGTCCTTTAGGCATTTTTTTAAAGAAAGGAAAATAGGTTTAGTCTTTTCTGTTTTTCAGCCGAGACTTGTCCCTCTCTTGGGAAGGTATCAGAAACCCATTCTTGAAATGTGTGGTGGGTGGAAGGCTGAGAAGAAGCTTTTTGGGGTCACTCCACAGGCCACGAAGGATACTAGGAATAGAAGTAGAATGAAGGAGAAGGGGTTTTTGGCTGCCAAGTCACAATAAACTTCTCCCAAAAAAGCATCCCACGTAGAAGCTCTGGATAGCTCAGTGTCTTGGGCTTTTGGCTACAAAGCCAGGGGGTTGAGAGTTCAATTCCTCGACTGTGCCTCCTGATCGGAGACTGGACATTATGATTTCTAGGGCCTCTTCCAACTCTGCAGTTCAAAGATAATTAGAGGTTATTATTAGTCGATTTCAGAGCTGAAGAGCTGGGCTTTAAATTCTCCCCTCTTGCCTCACCAGTCTCTTACCTTGTTTTGGGTAGGGCAGGGCTAACCTCCAGTGAGGAAGCAGCCTCAGATGTGTTATCTTTCACTCTCCCTGGTGCTGGCCAATCAGATAGGGAGGCGGGAGGATGCATGTCCCTGCACAGCTCCTGATTGGCCGGCACCAGGGAGAGTGAAAGATAACACATCTGAGGCTGCTTCCTCGTTGGAGCGTAGCCCTGCACTACCCAAAACAAGGTAAGAGACTGGTTGATTTCGTTCTGGAAGGTGGATCCCAGTATCGAACGGCAGCTATGTTGTGTTTTGTTTCGGAACCGGACCCCTTCCAAAACAAAATGCCGATGTCTACTTGCTGTGCATCCTTCTTGCTTCTAACGAGAGCTCAGGCTTGTTTTGAGGTAGGGTTCATTTGTCTTCTTGGTTGTCGAATGTATCTTCAAAGCTCTCCTACGAGGCATCAGCCCCATCTCCTTGTTACACTCATGTGGGGACTTGGGGCGTTTATACACGACCCCTAAACTCCGGGGCAAATGGCTCCCAGCTCCGGAGCTTAAAAATGTTTCCCCACCAGCTCTGGAGTTAACAGGAAATTAAGTGCGACCATGCCCACTTTAACGCGTCCCAGCGCACCTTTCAACTACCTGCTCTTTGGAGGTGAAAATTATTTGATCCGGTGTAAGGATAGTGAATGCGGGGCTCTCCTTGCTTCTGTTTGTTGTTTTTTGTCTCCCGCCCCTTTAAGAGCTACTTTTACAGAGACGAGAGGCAGAACGGAGGTGAGCGGCATGCTTTTCTTTCTCTTTTTCTCCCTCCCCTCACGCAGCCAGCAGCCAGGAAGTGCGGAGGGGGTGGGAATGCAGGAAGAGTGACGAACCCCTAAGATCTCTGGTTCGAATTTAAGTGCCCAGCAGATCTTAGGGGTCGTGTAAAAAGGCCCTTGGACAACCTCACCAAGGGCCACAGTCTACGCTTGACCCTGGTTATCAAGATGGCACCAGACAAAGAAGCAATACGTTATTGCATCACCAGTAAAAGCAAAGAACTCTCCACTGTGATGGCAGATAATTCTCTTCAACTGAAAGTTAAATTTTATATTTTTTGGGGGGGAAACAGTGTGTAAATACAAAGGTAGATCATTAATCAATTATCGGAGGCAAAACACAGCCTACAGTGTCACCATGAACAACCGCAACCTCTAGAAGGAAAAGGGGGGATGAAATTACAATTTAATTTTATAAAGATAATTTATGAGCTAATACCTCATTGCACATCTTAATAGCTTGCACTTTAAAAAAATAATAATAATCAGTTTGATTGCTAGGCCTGTGCTCCACCCCCCACCGCCCCCTTGAGCCTGCGTGCAGTTTTATCTGACCAATTCTGTATGTGGTTTCTGAAGGCGTTTAAAGGGGAAAAAAGAACGTAATTTTCAGTCTTAAGCAGTGAGTTAATTTCCAGTGAAAGGATAATTTCATTCCAATGATTTTACATTTAATTAACTAAAGCTAAAAGTAATTTGAAATTATAAGGCAATGCTTACTCCTTCTGCCCGGTCAACGAGCAAGCTAAACTCTTGAGATAAAATCCGATGCCTTCTTAGTCCTCCTTCGAGCAAAGATTCCCGAGAGATGGAGTTAGTATTGGACCACAACTACCATGATTCCTCAGTATTGGCAGAAGCTGACGGGGGCTGTGGTTAGCCCACAGTTGCAGGGTCACATTTGGCCCAACCATCAATGGGACAAATGCAGCACAATTTATGCAACTGGATTTTGGCTGATATGTCTTGGTGATGGATGTGATCTTTCTTCAGATCCCTAGTCTGTTTGGAGGGTATGATACTGGTCTCCTTCCCCAATTGGCTATCTTGGGGCCTTTTCACACGACCCCTAAGATCCGCTGGTCCCTTAAATTCGGACCAAAGATCTTAGGGGTTCGTTGCCCTTCCTTCCTCCCCACCAGAGAAAGAGGGGAAAAAATGCAGCTCACCTGGAGGAGCCTCCCGGAGCTCAGTTTCTCTTCCGTTTCTCTTCCGTTTCTCTTCTGCTTGCTTTTTTCCCTCCCACATCTTCTCTTAAAGGGGCAGGAGGCAAAAAAACCACAAGCAGAAGCCAGGAGAGCCCTGCATTGACCAGATTAAATCCGGACCTGGGGATTTTCACCCACCTCAAGCAGGTACAAGAAAGTGCAGCTGGGTCGCTCTTAGGTGGGCGGGGTCGCACGTAATTGTCTGCAAAGTCCGGAGCTGGTGGGAAAACACTTGTAAGGTCCGGACCTTGCAGCCATTTCCTGCGGAGCTTAGGGGTCGTGTATAAAGGCCCTTGATTATGGCTCCCCTGAGGTGATTCAAGAGGCTTTAATTAATCCTCAATCAAGTGATTTCAAAGCTGCACAGGAGCCTGGATGAAAGCGTTGCTTTCAGGGAGAAGTGTCAGAGGGGAAAATTAGAAATATTTTAGGCTTGCTCAATTGAGCCCCTCCATGAAATATCGAAGCTGGAAAAGTCTACAGTGATTGCTGGATCTCTCTCTCTCTCTCTCTCTCTCTCTCTCTCTCTCTCTCTCTCTCTCTCTGTTTTCTTCATTCTTATTAGCAATTTGAATATTTTCCCATTATGCAAATTGAGAAATTAGTTTCTAGGGAAAGAGTAATGCTTGGATTAGAATGAGGAAGATGGTGGCCTTGTCACATCCCTAATCTGCTTTGTGAATGGGAGATAAAAAAGAGCGAGGGCTTGGATAATTTGAATTCAGAATTTTGAGGAGAGAAGGGGGAACACTCGTAAAGAAATTTTCAGGCCTGACTTTTCCGTAGTTAGATTTTTTTTCAAGTAACTTTCCTCATTTACATTTTCTCAATAAGATCATGAAACAGAAATGCACTTATCACTGTAAGCCTCCCTGAAAGTCCTCAGATAGGGAGCCCTAGTGGTAAAAGAGAGCACCCATCAATGCAACCGTCTGTTTCGATGAGCGTGTTGCTATCCATATTCGTGAAACCTGGACATTGGAAATTTATCAGGCATAATCTGAGGATTCCTGCAGAAATTAATCTTCTGCCCCTTCGGGATCATTTTGTGTTAGAAACTTTATATTAATTTTAGTTAAAGATAAACGCTGTAGCTGACAGTACCTTTTTCATCCACAAGATGTCAGTCTTTGGTAATCAACGCAGGGGCGTAATTAAAGTTCGGCTTGAGGATCTTGTTTTCCTGTAGGGCCTTTGGGTAATTCCATGTGTCGTTCTCTCTGCAGGGCCCCTAAACTTTCCAAATAGTTAAGAGAGGGTGATGATGATGATGATGATGATGATGATGATGATGATGATGATGATGATGATGATGATGATGATGATGATGATGAGAGAATTAACATCTAGTAAGTGCAGGGAAGGAGGAGAAAACATAAATGCTATATATATCATATGCATGTGAAACAGAATAAGGGATATTGAATCAATCAAAGCTGGTCCTTCTGCTAGTTGGAAAGAAGAATATAAATAAATAAATAAATGATGTTGCATAAGATGCTGGAAGATAAATTGACAGGAGGTCTAAAATATTTTTGCAGTTCTTCTGTAGTCTTTATTGTTGTTTTCTTAAGGTCCAGCTGCAGCCCTGCTTTGGCTCTTCCTTCTTTGGCATGCACTAAAAATAATTCCAAGCCATTGCTACATTGTACCAGTAAGGCTGTATCGCCTGCATGTCCGAACTTTCCCCACCAATTTTCACTCGTCTTTCATCTGAATGTAATATGGCTTTCATGTGATACGTTCTCCACATAGACTGAACTGGTAAAGGGAGAATCAAGAGCACACCCCAATTCCACTTATCTGGAAATATTAAAAAATATTGAAAGTTAAACAAAGCCCCTAGAAATACATCTTTTCATAATGTATTTACTGGACCTAACCACTAGATGGAGCCAGAGGTTGTGCTATGTACTGTATTCTTCTTGTTGAAGAATGCATAGCATGGTCACCTGCACCTCCTAGTGGCCAGTTCTGGGAATACTAGTTGAAAATACATATTTTTCAATATGTTTTATTTTGCTATGATATGTGTCGCATTTGCTATTATCCACACTTTTCAGATCTCTGGAGGGAGGGGTTAAGGTTAGGGTTGGAACCAATTCCCCATGGATAAGAGGGTTTACAATAATTATACTCTCTCCCCCCCTGTATATACTCTCTCTCTCTCTCTCTCTCTCTCTCTCTCTCTCTCTCTCTCTCTCTCTCTCTCTCTCTCTCTCTCTGTGTGTGTGTGTGTGTGTGTGTGTGTGTGTGTGTGTGTGTGTGTGTGTGTGTGTGTACACAGAGACAGACACACACACACATACATATACAGGATCATTGCCTTGTTTGCATGTTAGTTCAAGGCAAGGCTAGATCAATTTCTATCAAAATAATGACTGAAACAGTGTTTATTCCTTTCCTACTTGTTGCCGGATAATGACCATGCACTGGTATTGGAAGTATCCTGGTTAAAGAAGGAGAAAGAGACTGCCTACCAAAGTTTTTCCCCCTCCTGAAATCATCTTGTAATCAGTCTTTGAACTGCAAATGGAATTGACAGTGCATTATTCTGTGTCTCTCCACCCCCACCCCCTGCTGCTCTCATAAAGTCACTATTGTGTCAGAGATAGCAAATTATGTATGCTAATTAGGGACGGGAATTCCAGATCTTTCCCTCCCCTCTCTTCTCCCCCCCAATAATAATTAAAAAGGTGTCCCTATTTCCTTGAGGATGAATGGAAATGAAGGTCTTGTATCTCTGGGGGTGACGTCTGGTTAGTGATCATTATTGGTGATGGATTCCCATTTTTAAGTGCCCCCTTTTTGCTTGAGTTTGGCCCATTACGCTGTAATGGACTATCTTCTGATACAGGGCCATGATATTAAAAACATTAGATCAGATTGATGGCTTAGTAGCAGCTTAGTAGAAAGAGGGCGGCTGTGGAAAGTCTCTGAAGATGGAAGGACTGTTCTTTTCTTCAGCCATGGAAGGAGGGCAATGCCAGGCAGGAATCTCAAAAGAGGTAGAAGCTGGTGACTTGGGCACGTTTGCCCCGGGTTTTAGTCCGAACGTGACAGGAGCCATTCCGACACATTGAACCCTCTCTCTAAATGGGGCTTCAGCACCTTGGACAGCTAAGAGAAAGATCACGCTAATGCCAAATGGGCTTAGCACCTTGGAGAGGTCCCATCAAGTTCAGATTAACATCTAGATTCTATTCAGCAATTGCCAATAAATAAATAAATAAATAAATAAATAAATAAATAAATAAATAAATAAATAAAATGGAGTCAACATATTCTATCAATCTACCATCTAATTGGTTTCCTGGTTTCACTTCCCAGATGCCCCTCAGAGGTAAGATCCACATGCAGTCAACTGTTCCCTGGACCTTCTGTGCTGGGTTCAGTTTGGATTCATCACATCTTGAGAACATAAGGACACTGCTGGGTCAGGCCACAGGCCCATCTAGTCCAGTTTCCTGTATCTCAAAATGGCCCTGCCAAATGCCTCTGGGAGCGCACGAGACTCAGTATCTGTCTCCTGATACCACTCCCCTGCATCTGGCCCTTGAAGAACCCTGGTTTTAAGCCTGGAGATGACACATATCTCCATCATGGCTTGTCACCCGTGATGGACTTTTCCTCCAGGAAACTCTCCAATCCCCTTTTGAAGCCATCCAGGCCGGATGCCATCACCACCTCCTGTGGCATGAATAGAATTCATGCAGCTTTCTATTCTTTTTTATCCATATTTATAAAATATTGTTTGGTTCACCTGAGTCTTGGAGCCAATAGCACCCCAAGGTTTGTGTTGCTTTTTCATGAGTTTTTTGGGCCACAGAATGTCCTTCTCCCTTGGTTTTCTCAAAAATCTAACACTACACTGCTTTAATTCTTGAATATGACTACATTATTCCTTGTTTTGTTTGTTGTTTTGGACAAAAAAAAGACCTTCTGTCAGGCCTGCTCTCTTTGGCTTTCAACTAAGGAGGTATTTATTTATTTATTTATTTATTTATTTATTTATTTATTTATTTATTTATTTATCTGTCTGTCTGTCTGTCTGTCTGTCTGTCTGTCTGTCCTTTTCTTTTCTTTTCTTTTCTTTTCTTTCTCCCTTGGTTTTCTCAAAAATCTAACACTACACTGGTTTAATTCTTGAATATGACTACATTATTCCTTGTTTTGTTTGTTGTTTTGGAAAAAAAAAAGACCTTCTGTCAGGCCTGCTCTCTTTGGCTTTCAACTAAGGAGGTATTTATTTATTTATTTATTTATTTATTTATTTATTTATTTATTTATTTATTGTCTGTCTCTCTGTCTGTCTGTCTGTCTGTCTGTCTGTCTGTCTGTCTTTTCTTTTCTTTTCTTTTCTTTTCTTTTCTTTTCTTTTCTTTTCTTTTCTTTTCTTTTCTTTCTTTCTTTCTTTCTTTCTTTCTTTCTTTCTTTCTTTCTTTCTTTCTTTCTTTCTTTCTTTCTTTCTTTCTTTCTTTCCTGGCCACAAACATGGCCAGAACGTAACGTGGTGTTGTATATTTCTTCCTTAATGCTGTTTTGAACAAAATCATCTATTTCATCAACAGTATATCAGCGGTGACCAAAGACCATTAAATAATGCATCTCACTCAGGAGCGATGGAGCAAGCAGAGGGCTCTGACCTGTTTTAAACCTTATTACTTCCTTGCATGATGTCCCTTGCTGCAATCTTTTTGTTTAAGCGATTTGAGCTCAGCCGTTGCTTCCTGGTTTTAAAATATGGCCAGCTGGTTCTTTTGGGGGGTTCCAGCACGGGTGTTGACTGCTTTCACACACACACACACACACACACACACACACACACACACACACACACAGAGAGAGAGAGAGAGAGAGAGAGAGAGAGAGAGAGAGAGAGAGAGAGAGAGAGAGAGAGAGAGAGAGAGAGAGAGAGGTAGCCCCACGTGTATTGATCTCGGCTAGACCGGACTGAAAATGTATACATCTAAATGTAGTTCAGGAAGCCCGGAGTAAGCAAAGGAAATAATTCCTTTTCCTCCTTTTCTTCAGCAAATAAATGCCATCTGGTGTAGTGGAAGGAAGAAAATGCCAGCTTTATTATGATTTTTCACTCTCTTCTAAAATATCCCTACCTCCCAGTCTTTTGAGGAATGCCCAATATTCTTTGTAGCTGCCTAGATGCCCTAAGCTCATCTGATCTCGACTGATTTCGGAAGCTAAGCAGGGTCTGCTCTGGTTACTACTTGGATGGGAGACCACCAGGGAACACCAGGTGCTGTAGGCGCCTGGAGTAGGAACTGGCAAACCACTCCAGTATTCCTGCCAAGAAAACTCCATGGACATGGGGTCACAAAGAGTCGGTCACGACTGTAACGACACAACACACACACACACACACACAATATTCTTCGTATTCTGATTTACTTAGACATCGCCACTTCTCATTTTTCTGCACTCGATTACTGTAGAGATATATGGGCGGGTTCACACCTGCAAGGTGACCGCAGGACCTCAACAACGTCAGTTCACAGGCAATAGGCCTTAACAGCCTTTTGATTGGCTCCTGAAAGGGGCGGGCTTGTGCATCTTCGCGCCACATCATGCTCCTCCTCCTC
Source organism: Phrynocephalus guinanensis (assembly GCA_037367245.1). Lineage (NCBI taxonomy): Eukaryota > Metazoa > Chordata > Lepidosauria > Squamata > Agamidae > Phrynocephalus > Phrynocephalus guinanensis. The sequence goes on from CM074755.1 coordinate 5,371,769, forward strand.
CTTAGACGTGAAAACATCTCGAGATGTTGACCTCCTGGGCTGGCTCTCTGCATTCAGGCATCCATTCACCCTAAAGCTCATGGGGAAAAACACTTACGAAGATGCTTACAAATACATCTCCTTGCTAGTCTAATGAGGTGAGAGACAGGAGAGGGGTGGGGGAGAGAATGAGAGACAGGCTCGCCCCCCTCCAGCTAATTTTCCAGCCAGCAAACCACAGCTGAAACTATAGCTTCGAGGCATTTCAAACTAGATTTTCAGTAGGCTATGAGTGGGAGAGAGGCATCGTTTAGCTGACGAGCTGAGGCGCCATGCCTAGGATTAATTTTTAAAACACATCTGCTGCGCGAAGCATGCCCCTGGTAGATGATGGCGTTACAGCTTAGGTGTGAGACAGCTAGTTCAACTGTTTTCCTTGTTTGGAGCCAAACCTATCAGTGATCAGAAATGATCCAGATGAACTCGACTGAGCTTGGATTTCTAACGCACCTAGTTCAGATTCCTGGTGATGATTTAAAAAAAATGAATAATAATTAGGGATGGGCCTTTTGTTTCGGAACCATTAGGTTACAAAACGAACCCCGCGAGCCCAGGTGGTCCTCGGAACCGGCTGATACCTGCAGATCCAATGGCTTTACCTTTCTCTGTCTCTCACAGGGTTAAAATCCAACGAGGAAGCATGCTGCGACGTCATGGGCACTAGATCTGTGATGCTGGCCAATCGGGAGCTGTGCAGGAGCAGGCATCATCCCGCCTCCCTCTCTGATTGGCCAGCAGCACGAAGCAGGAAAGATGACAATGAAACATCATGTGTGCTAGATCTGTGACGCTGGCCAATCGGGAGCTGTGCAGGGGCAGGCATCATCCCGCCTTCCTCTCTGATTCGCCAGCAGCACGAAGTAGGAGAGATGACAATGAAACAGGGATTTCATTCTTAATGATTGTGGGATGGAGCCAAAAGCATTAATGGGTGGAGAGTAAAGCCCATGGATCTATATTAAATCCTGCAATTAAAAGTGAGGAAACAGAAAGAAAACCTCTGGAATCTGAAGCCACTATGACTTTTAGTCTAGATATGAACATTTCTGGCAAAGTTTTGTAGCTGCGAGACCATTTATTTTGGATTCGAAGAACAGGAAGGTCACGGGGAGAGAGTCTGGGCCTTTTTACACGACCCCTAAGATCCGCTGGCCACTTAAATTCGGACCAGAGATCTTAGGGGTTCGTCACTCTTCCTCTGTCCCCACCCCCCTCCGCACTTCCTGGTTGCTGGCTGCGTGAGGGAGGGAGAAAAAAGAAAGAAAAGAATGCCGTCTTACCTCCGTTCTGTTCCCGGCAGCATTCAGATCTCTTAAAGGGGCGGCGGGGGGGGCAGAAAAACAACAATCAGAAGCCAGGAGAGCCCCGCACTCACTATCCTTACACCGGATCAAATATTTTTCACATCCAAAAAGCAGGTACCTGAAAGCTGCGCTGGGACGCGCTAAAGTGGGCGGGGTCGCACTTAATTTCCTGTAAACTCCGGAGCTGGTGGGTAAACATTTTTAATCTCCTGAGCTGGGAGCCATTTGCCCCGGAGTTTAGGGGTCGTGTATAAACGCCCAAAGTACAGAAAACATAGAGAAACCTAGTAGGCATTGCCTCTTTAAGAAGGAATCAAAGGGGCCCACTCCCATCGCCCTTTCAAGGTCCTCCGTCACTCCCTTCCCAGAGACTGCTTGGACTCATTCTCACACCCATCCCAAAATGTGGAAAATTAACATAAAACAATGCCCAGATAATATTAGAACCCTAGATAAGGACTGAATCAGAGTGTCATCAGAAAGATTCTAGATGGGTTTTATTTGCTTCCTTTTATTTTCAAATCATGTTTAGGTACATTTCCTTGGGGGAGTAGGAGTTGGGGGGGGGAGAAGCCCTCACCTTTCTTCACCTCTCTTCAATGATTATTTTGTTTGGTTTTTCCTGGATTTTTTTCCCTTTTCTTTCTCCCGGTCACATCCGCCACGTTTAGGTTCATGGGGGGGGGGGGAAACAGCAGGACATCTGTCAGCGCTCAGATGAGAATTTTTCTCGTAGGTTGAAACCCTGGGAAAATTGACAAGCAGCAGTTGCGGGGGGGGGGAGGCAGGGAGTGAAAACATTGAATCGATGGGAGAGGGTTTCCCTCTAGGAAGAGAGGTAGCGGCGACCTTGGAATGTTTTCTCATCAAAAAAAAATTCTCTTAAATCCTTAAGGAAACCCCAGTTGTTGGGGGTGGGGATGTGGGTTTGGGATGGAAAGAGAAAGAAAAAAAGGGGGAGAGAGGAGGAGGATGAGAGATACGGAGAAAGGGAAGGAGAGAGTGAGATTAGGCAAATAAGAGAGATTCTGTGTGTTTGTTTACAAAGCTCACCCCCCTCCTGCTTAATCTACAGTGGACGCACCTATAACAAAGTATAACATAAAATCTGTACAACCTAAAAAAGCTCCGGAGATAGGGGAAATTTGCTTAACAGAATCGCCTTTGATGGGGCGAATCCGTACAACATAAAAATGGTCGCGATTAGGGATGACTCCGTTTTCAATGCCTTCCTATGGGAAATTTGTAGAAAGGGAAATTTGCTTAACGGAATTTCATTTGGAAGGAATTAATTCCTTTATGCAAGGGACCACTGTATTAGCATCTGCTTTGTGTGGCCCTAAGGGGGCCTGATCCACCAAAGGGGGGAGGGGAGGCAAGGTGCGCCTGGACGCGCGCGCGCGCGCGCGCACACACACACACACACACACACACACACACACATACCGGCGACCCCCTTTCTCTCTCTCCACCCCCTCCCCAAGCCTCCATCCCTCTGGCGGGGCTTAGTGACTCCAGCGTCCTCGAGGGTCTCCGCCTCCATCTCTCCTTCATTCATCCCGACGGGGAGTGGATGGAAGGAAGGGTCCTTGGCGCAGGTGCCGGCAACTCCATCAGGCGGCCCGGCCAGGAAGGAGGGACTGCGACCCGTCGATACGGTGTCCGACGTGATCGAAGGGCCGCCGCCGCCGCCCCTTTGGCCCTTCTTCCCGCGATGGGGCGGATCGATGCCCTGAACAACTCCGCTTGGCCCATGCAGAGCGCTCTTTCTCCCCCTTCCCTCTCCCCCTCCCCTCTCTCTCTCTCTCTCTCTCTCTCTCTCTCTCTCTCTCTCTCTTTCTTTCTTTCTTTCTTTCTTTCTTTCTTTCTTTCTTCTTTCTTTCTTTCTTTCTTTCTTTCTTTTCTTTCTTTTTGTTCCTTCCTTCCTTCCTTCCTTCCCTCCTTCCCTCTCTTTCTTTCTTTCTTTCTTTCTTTCCTTCCTTTTGTTCCTTCCTTCCTTCCTTCCTTCCATCTTTCCCTCCCTCCCTCCCTCCCTGCCTTCTTTCCTTCCTTCCTTCCTTCCTTCCTTCCTTCCTTCCTTCCTTCCTTCCTTCCTTCCTTTCCTTCTTTCTTTATCCTCTCCCCTCCCTCCCTCCCTCCCTTCCTCCCCCCTCTCCCCCTCCCATCCTTCCATTCAGACCATCCCCTTTCTCCCAAAGCAATGGATTCCAAACATGGAAGACCCCTCCCTCAGATGTTCTTGAACTACCATTCCCAGAAATAATGGCCAGCACAGCCAATGGGGAAGGCTTCTGGGAGTTTCCATCCAAGAACATCTGGGGACCCCAGTTTAAGAACCACTGAGGATTCTCACTAAATTTTTAATTTTTTTCATTAAAAAAAACATCCTTCTGAACCAAAGCTGTCTGTTCATTCTGGGACTTGGCTACAAGAGATGATCCAGCATCTTATCTTAGCAACCCCTTGCATTTTGGCCCAAACACAGCCTTACTTGTCTGGTCCGCAAATTTTCGCAAAATAAATAAATAAATAAACCCTCCCCAAATGCCAAGAAGGCACAAAAGCTCTCATAATCACAGCCAACAAGGGAAAAGGTGGAGGAAAAAACAGTGTCAGGAAGAGTTAAAAACACTCTGAGCCAAAGAACTAGACTCCTGGAAGAGCATGAGAGAGACTCAGCTCCCCCCAAGTCTTTTATGATTATGTTCCTGAAGCACTGTTCGGTTCAGGATTATTTAGGGTTATTTTTTTTATTATGATGTTGAGATGAATTTCTTAAAGAAGAAAACTCCCGGGTTTTATGGCATGCCTTGGAAGGGAGAATCCTTGGCTGGTTTGATAGCCTATTTGAACAAGAGGGATTCTTTATGAGCCCCTATAAAAACAGATGACCCTTCTCTCACATTTGTGTTTAATGAAATCCGGAAGAGCCGGGGCGATGTTTTTCAATAACCTTCAGGGATCGCAAGCAGCCTGTCTCACCCGCGAGCTGGGAAGAGAGCAGGGTCACCCCTATGGAGTCTTGGTCAGGAGATGTCCTAGAGATGCTTTTTGCGAGGTCCTCTCCAGACGTGCTTGGCCCGAAGGATGGTGTTGGCTGAGTCAGAGCTGGTGAGCCCCTCGTTTCCCCTGGCCTAGCAGCTGACTCTCTCTTCAGTACCAAAGAAGGGGTCCCCTCTGCCAGGACTGATCATGGTAGTAGAGCCAAGGGACTCCAGTTTCATGGAGGCAAGAGATCCAAGCTTGGTTCCCCTCTGAACATTCCAGGAGCTGTCTATGGTGCTGAACTTGATCCTCCCAAATGGGCTTCAATCGCGGGTAGCTCCCATAAAGTTTGGACTAAAACCCAGCACAGTTGTATCATCCCAACAGCAATCGTGCCGGCAACGCTCGTAGACTTAGGACAGGCATGTCCAAATTTCAGCCCTCCAGATGTTTTGGACCACAACTCCCACAGTCCTCTGCCATTGGGAATACAGGCTTGGAATTCTGAGAGCTGTGGCCCAAAACATCAGGAGGGCCGAAGTTTGGACATGCCTGACTTAGGAAGTGTCCTTGCATCATAGGGCAGCTGCTAATGTATAGATATCCAACATTAATTTCTACCATGGCTCTCCTCTTCTCTGTTTCATGCTGTAAAAAGTACACTAGCCTTCCAGATTGTTGAAGGATGGCCCAGTTAAATTAGAGAATTTGACTCAGTGGCTTAATAGGCCCCTCCCAGCTCAATTATTCTACAGTTCGACAAATGTTTTTAAGCTAATACAGTTCCCTAGTTTAGACTTGTCCTCAGGTTGGTGGCTCCCCTTAGCCTGTGAGCTGAAAGGTTGTCCTGTGATGAGGGGGCAAAAGACAAGGAGGTGATCCAAATGGTGACCCGTGTGATGAATATGAATGAAGTTAAAGGGGGGGTGTTTTCTTCTCAGTTTTTAGCCACCGGCCCCATGAGCTTCTGATGCTCTGAGTTTTGGGTGAAGCAGGGACCTGGAAGGGTTTATAACGGAGACTCCCGAGAGATGCTTGTCCATCGTTTGCATGCTGGGGCTTGACGGAGGCTCGACAGAATCGGATGCTTTATGAATCAGCTCCGAAGCCGGGCCCTGAACATCCTTGCGGTGAAATGATTCAGAGTCATGTTTCGTCAAGCTGCGGTTTAATAGGCGAAGGGTCTGATTTTTACGATCATTGGAATGTGGAGGGTCAGCCTTTTAATGTTCCGATACTGTGTTTTAAACAACATTTACACTTTACCATATTGAAAAATCTCATCTTCCGTTGCTCGCCGGCCCGACAACGCAATTCAAATCCATCAGCGTGGCAGTATATTCAGATGCTTTGTGCATAAATCAGCCTTGACGATCCATCTTTTCTTCCTTCGGCATCTTTCTTGTCCAAGTCTTCTCCCTCTCTGGAGGCCTTGGCGGTGGCGGTGGCGGCGGCGGCGATGATGGGGGGCACAAGCTCAGATGCTTAAGTGGGGAGGACTTCCAACTTTGTTCATTGCTTTTGGAGGAGTGCAGCAGACTCCCGCGCTTGAATAATTCAGAAGCGTCAAAGATGGCGAAGGAACGGGGTGGGGTGGGTGGCGTGGGAGTCCAGTCATCGGTGGAGAATGCGGTGCTTTATGACCTGTTTCCAAAGCACGGGGAAACTGAGGAAGATAGAAAGTCTGCAAATGGTGTGGGAAGGACAGAAGGAGAGGGAAATCATGTGGAGGGAGAGAAATCATAGATGTTAGAGGTGGAGGAGAAAGTCAAGATGGTCTACACCAGTGGTTCTCAACCTGTGGGTCCCCAGATGTTCCTGGACTGCAACTCCCAGAAGCCTCCACCACTTGCTGTTCTGGAAGGGGTTTCTGGGAGTTGGAGTCCAGGGACATCTGGGGATCCACAGGTTGAGAACTACTGGTCTACACGATCCCCTCCTGGGCCCACTACCATCCACCAAGTGATGCCACCAAAGGAAATTTAATATTGCTATATTGTCAAAAATGCAGGGAGCTCTGTTTTTAAAAACAGAGACACTCTGTAACATCAAACAGGTCCTTCTGCTTGTTTTATCTTCCAAAAAAGATAATAAGAACTGGAAACACCAGCAGGGTGAATATAAACATCCCTCGAGTCTTAAAGGTTATAATACCAGCTGTTTTGCTCACGAGCCTCTATTGTTTAAAATTATATATGACACAAGCCAAGATGAATGTGATGACTAGGAGGCTTGTTGTCATTGAAATAACACCACAATCTTGGAATCTCTCTCTTAAACAATGGGGGGGGGGGAGTGGGGGGGAAGAGAGAATAAAATGAAATTGTAAGACATCAACGTGGTTCTTCCACAGCAATGGCATTTATTGTTTTTGCCCTCTTGATTTTCCTGGTGATTTCTGTCTTGTCCGTGCCCCTTCTGGATGCAGGCTTTGCTTTACGATTCTTGGCCCGTTTGGTGTCATTAAATTGTACTCCGCCATATGCCAACTTCTGCTGGAAGGCAGATAAAAGTCAGGGTTTGGGGTCGTGTTTCCCCGATGCTGTTAACTCTCATCTCACGTCTCCGTGGTTTACGGAGTCTCTGCCAGCTCTGTTTATCTGAGGATGATTAGCGGAAGTGCCTAGTTGTGAAAGTTCTTAACGCAACCGCAACCACAACTGAATCCCCACCAGGGATGGTGACGTGTGAGCTGAGTCTGGCTTCAGTCGGATTCTGGCAGGCCTGCGGAACAAAGAGGTCAAGGAGGGAAAGGGAGAATGGAGTTGAACTTTTTTGTGATTGGCAGCCAGCCCCACCCAGAAAGGTCCCTCCCAACCACGCCCACTAGAGGCAGCATGCGAGGTTGCAATAACACCAACACAGTCCAGGCCAACGGGCTTCAACTGAACCAACAAGACAAGGCTATACAATTGCTGTTTTGATTTCCCTCTACCCTCCGGCTGACCTCTCCCGCCGTTCCGTTCATGGAGATGCCATCAGTGGTTGCAAAGCCCGTCTAGCGCTGAAGCGCTGAAGCGCTGTGGTGGTGATATCCAGGGTCTCTGCTGGTCAGACAAGGATCTTCCTTTGCTCTGTCTCTGGCCTCTTATCGCTTCCAACTTGCTGAACAAGCACTGCCCTTGGGTGACCTCTAGTCCAGCTGTCAAGACGATCGGTGCTGTTCTCCTAAAGTAGTTATTGCACGCAGAGAGAGAGAGACACACACACACACACACAGAGACACAAACACTTGCTCTTGTGCTTTTGCTGCCCCTCTGCTTCTCTCTGTTTGGCTTTTAAGACTGTAATATAGGAGATTAGTCCATGATTACCACCAGGGTTTCAAGTACAGCCCTGCCTCCCGATACACGGATTAATGGACGCAGCGAAGGTTAGAACTGAGCTGCGTTATGGCGCTATGCGGTGACCCATGATGGAAAAGAGGATTGGGTGCGATTTGTTGGCTTTCCCTTTGGAGTGGCCACTTTTTGTGCGTGGGAAGGAGAAAAAAATACCTCCTTTGAAGGGAGACCCAAAGACCATGCTCTTGCAAATGCTCCATTCAGAGGGCTTGTTACAAATCGGATGAAAAACCGGAAGGAGGGGAAATCAAGCGTCTGAACTGGGCTTGTTTCCAGCATGAAGAACCTGGATGGCGGGCTTAGCTGGTGCAAAAGATCATCTGCTCCCCGTCTTCTCCATTCAAGCGTCTTCTCAATTGCACCTGCAGATTCTGCACCTGTAAATTAGCGCATGCCATTTTGTTGTTGCAAGTTTGCTGAGCCATCTGAAAGAACTGGACCTGTTTAGCCTTGAGACAAGAAGACCAAGGGGTGATAGGATGGCACTTTTCAAATACTGTATTTGAAGGGCTCTCATCCAGAGGAGGTTCCGAAACGACACACACAAGCCCAGTTGGTGTTCAGAAGCTTCCAACACACAATCAGCCAATCCCTTACCTTGCTCTGCACCCGTGTGGGGCTGAGCTCCAACAAGGAAGACGCCTCCAGCATCATCGTTCCTTCTCCCTGGTGCTGGCCAATCAGGAGCTGTGCAGGGAAATGCATCATCCCGCCTCCCTATCTAATTGGCCAGCACCAGGGAGACTGGAGTCTTGAGTGCATGACTACATTGTATACACAAACTCAAAAGGCTCTTTTAGCGTGGTGTTTAACACATGAGACGTATCGGTTTAAGAACAAAGGAAGCCTGGTGGGTGGCTGTCCCCTGCCCCCTGCCCCCTTGCGTCACTGCAGGGCTGACCCCGAAACTGTTTTGGGTTTTGTTCTTTCGAGCTTAGATGACAGCAAAGCTATGTGCTCTTGCAGGAATCCTTCAGATGCCCTACAGATTTAGGACCCACGGATCCACCCGAGCTCTGCCTTATGGTGCAGTTTGGCACCATAAAAAAACCCAACAATCTTGTGTGTTAAACAAAAAGGCACTCAGAAGGCTTTGAATGCATGTGTCGGTGTGTCTTTCTGTCATGCGTGGTCACCTCCGTGCGGAGAGCTTCGTTACCAGTGTCTCGCCTCTCTCCAGAACAACGCTCCTGTGTTTACGGCTGGAACACCTGTAATTTGTTTTGTCGCAAATAAAAGCGCCGGCCTTTAACTCCCAGCCACTGTCGTGGTTTGGTTTAATGCCTGGGTAAAGGAGGAGGGGTGCATGCGGGGGGGGGCACGCCGGTGTTAATGTACAAACAGCTCGTTTACAGCTCCCCGCTTGCTTTATGACATCAAAAGAGCACAGAGAGAATGCTTGGGATAATGTTAATTAGGGGGCCGAGAAATAAACGGTTTGCTTCCTCATTAATTGTTATCACTTTGCCGGGCTCATTAGAAAGCGATTCGGCACCCGGGGGCTGCCAAAAAGGGGGAGGCGGGATTGAAAATGAGACCCCCACCAACTCCGCCATATTGAGGACTTGGCACTGGGGCAGCATTGGGGGACACACACATGGCCGTGGCGCCCGTTCACCCATCCAGGTTTTTGTCTCTTAGGAGAAACATGCCCTCTGAGGTGCTTCAGGAGGTCTTTGGGGTGGAACGGAGCTGATCCTGACCGCCAGCAGCACAGCTTGAGGTCTTCCAGAGGTCAACGTCCATGATGTTGACCGTGGACCAGCCTGTGGGCACGGAGGGCTTGTGATCCGAAATGGACAGTGCCGTGGTTGAGGCGGTTCTAAGAGGATGGAGATGACAACAACAACCTAGTTCATTTGTGACATCGCTCCTGTTGCACAAGGGGAGTGACCCCAACAGGATCAGGGCCGTGCTTAATGTAATGCAATATCATGAATCTCTCTCTGTCTCACTCTCTCTTTGTTGGCTACATTTTGAGTGATGTGTTTCCTCCTCTTGGTCTCTCTCTCTCTCTCTCTCTCTCTCTCTCTCTCTCTCTCTCTCTCTCTCTCTCTCTCTCTCTCTCTCTCTGTGTGTGTGTGTGTGTGTGTGTGTGTGTGTGTGTTTGAGACACAGACACAGTTACCTTCCCTCTAAAAGTGGGATCTGTGATCAGAAGTAATTGCTGAAACATGGCAACTATTTTCTAGAACCTTCCAAGGTTAATTGTCTCGAAAGCTGAAGGATTGTCTCTCTGACGCTACCCCTGGACGTAATGTTTCCAACTTTGCTTAGACAGAAAGATTGCAAAGAACACTTTTCTGGGTATTTCTCTCTCTCTCTCTCTCTCTCTTTATAGATAGATAGATAGATAGATAGATAGATAGATAGATAGATAGATAGATAGGAAAGAGTAAGGAGATAGATAGATAGATAGATAGATAGATAGATAGATAGATAGATAGATAGAGATGTGTGAGAGAGAGAAGGAACTGGCAAACCTCTCCAGTATTCCTGCCAAGAAAACTCCATGGGCATGGAGTCACGAAGAGAGTTGGTCACGACTATAATGACAACACACACACACACACACACACACACACACACACACACACACACACACACACACACACATGGGGGTTAGGGTTTCAAAGTGAGCCCCTCCCTTTGGAAAGGCAAATGTGAATTATGAAACAGCACCCTATAAATCCTTTAAAAACAAGATCAAAGATCTGTATGTTAGTAAGGCATTGCTGAGAATAAAAAATTCTCATTTTTTGGGTTTCATATATATATATATATGTGTGTGTGTGTGTGTGTGTGTGTGTGTGTGGAAACAAAAAGAAATGCCCACAAAGAGAATAGCAAATTAAAAAATGAGAGGAGAAAGAGAAGAGAGCATCAAAACAACCAAGGTGGAACTGAATTTATTTTTTTAGAGAGAAGACAAATAGCTTTCATGTCATGGAAAAGGGAACAGTCCTTCCTCCATTCCCTAGAAACGTGGGTTTCTCTCAAACCCGAATGCATCCACGACCTTATATTTGCTTGAGGTTTCCAACCGCCTTGCCCTGAGTCCTTTCTGAGGCGGCAAAGAGCTTCTAGGAATTTTTTTATATGGCTTTTCTGCTGTGGGTTCCCCACCGCACCCACCCAAGTGAGCTCAAAGGCGGGGACATTGCTCTCCTTTAACCCAAGAGTTCTTGGAATACAATTCCCAGAATTAAATTAAACGGAGCTGGTGGCAAAGGCTTCTGGGAGAAAACAGTCCCAGAACACCTGTGTGAGCCCACTGAATTAGATGGAAAGCTGCAGAATAAGCACGGATTCCCCCCACCCCCATCCTTTATATTCTCTGTTTTTGAATCTTTGTTTTGGACGGAACCTACTGCGTGTAGATAATCACTTCAGCAATGCTTGATGCTACAAGTGTCAACATTGTTTTAATGCTGATATAATAAGAAATACGTCTGGGTCGTAATGGACTGGTACAGTGGTACCTTGTCTAAAGGAATTCATTCATTCAAAATGAAATCACAGTGCAGCCTTGCATCACAAACAGCTTGTATAACATAAAATCTGCACAACGTAAAAAATTCCGGAGATAGGGGAAATTTGCTTACCATCATCGCCTCTGGGGAGAATCTGTACAACATAAAAACGGGATTACTCCGTTTTCAATGCATTCCTGTGGGAATTTGTATAAAGGAAAATTTGCTCAACAGAATTTCATTTGGAACGAATTAATGCCTTTATACAAGGTACCACTGTATGTTAACCAATTTTTCCTTTATACAAATTTCCCATAGGAATGCATTGAAAACAGAGTAATCCCTAATTGTGACCATCGTTATGTTGTACAGATTTTATGTTATAAAAATCGTATGTTATTCAGTATGAGGGTCCACTGTATATTGTCTAATTTTACTGTAAGCCACCTTGGGTCTTTTTTCCAAGGAGAAAGACGGGGTAAAAATACTCATAAATAAATAAATAAATGAAGTAAATGAAATAATAATAATCTTTGAATTGCTGGGCTAGAAGGGACCTTCTAGATCAGTGGTGGCGAACCTTCGGCACACCAGATGTTTTGGACCACAACTCCCAGAAATCCAAGCCTGTGTTGTCAGTGACAAGGGTCTGTGGGAGTTGTGGTCCAAGACATCTGGAGTGCTGACGGTTGGCCACCACTTTTCTAGATCATCCAGTGCAGCACTTATCAAGGAGGCCCAGTGGGGGATTTGAACTCCCAATGTCTGGATTGGCAACCAGAGAACTTGAACACCGAGCGATCCAGCAGTTCATTGCTTAGTCGTTGATGGTTGGCTCAAAATTGGTTTTGTTAATTTCTTTTTTGGGTTTTGCCATTTGTTCGTTTGTTCGTTCATTTATTTGTTCGTTTTTTCGTTCATTCATTTGTTTGTTCATTTGTTCGTTCATTTGTTCATTTGTTCATTTGTTCATTCTTCTTGATTGGCGGTACAGACCCGCCCCCGATTTCTTTGTATGACATCATCATTGTTGGCTTCTCATGGTGCCATCATCACCTGTATTGCTATGACGGATCAGGTTGAACGAGAGGACGGAGGAAGGAGCGGGGAAAGGCTCCAACGGGAACATGCATTGCAGTGGGAATTGTAGCTGTGTGTGTGTGTGTGTGTGTGTGTGTGTGTGTGTGTGTGTGTGTGTGTGTGTGTGTGTGTGTGTCTACGTGCATGTGCATTGTTAAGTAAGTGTGGGGGAAACCATACTGCGAAAATGCACCGTTTCTTTTTTCGACGCACCGGAAAGGCGTAAACGGCTCGGGTTGAGTCTTAATTTCAGATCTACTAAATGACAGGAGTGAAAAAGAATTTAAAAGTTTACCTGCTACAGCCCACTTCTAAGTGCCTAATTAACAGTTTGGGCAGAAAGAAAAAAAACATAACATATAAGGAGTGATTGGGTGGTGTTCTCCGTATAAAGGCATGGTTATTGAGCAATTTGGATACAAAGCTGGTTCGTGCCTCCCTTCCTCTCATGAGTTGTTCTTGTCCAGATGTGCCTAAGTAGAATGGTCATCCAAAGTTTACCCAACAAGCATCTTGGGGGGGGGGTGTCTCTCTGATGCACCTCTGTATGTCTTCGCAATTTTAAACTTGGCAACCATCGACCCCGGTGTGGCGTGGAATTTTTTTAATTTTTTGTTAAATTTTTTAGGTTTTTTTTTTACAGAAGGCCTTGATAAATATTTTATGTAAATTAAAATTGGATTCTTTGCTTAGTTTAAGCAATTTCCCCCCCCAGAAGGAGTGTGTCGAGGAGAGAGATTACAACGTTTGCCTGTTTGTTTATAATTTAATTTTTTTTAATGTCGCGGCTGGCGGTGGGGGAGGCTGCCAACACCTGTGTGTGTTTATAACGTCCCATCTCCTGCACAGCTGCTCCTTTTCAAAACACCTCACTGGCGTAATAATTTCATAAAATTTCACGATTTGCCATCTGCTAGATCAAGCGCTCCGCGTAGGCAATAAGCATTTGCATGGCCCCAGTCCCAGAAAGGTACAATAACTGTATATTTTAACTTAATGGCTTTTTTGGGGGCATGCAAATTTGAGCGAGCAGATTGTCGAGTGCTCCATCGTAGGGTAGAAAAAAAAGAAGGAAGAGGAGGAGGGGGGTTTGGCTCCAGAAATAATCTTGGGTTCCTGGGAGAGGGTCTACTCCCCCCCCCACAACCCCCCCCCAACCCATCACCCCATAGCTTGGAAAAGGTTGCCGGTGTCAACCTAGATCCTTGAACACTGCGCATAAAAGACAAGGTAGGAGGTGCGGACGGATTATTTTCCTCTTAGCGTTTGATGTCTGTGCATTTGGGTAATTAAAATGATTACTACAACAATTAAAGCAAGTAATTAGAAACTAATTACACCAGCATTTTTTGTGATTACAGGAGCAGATGAAAATAGTGTTCAAAATTAAATTCATTGCATATTCATGGGAATGAAATTAAATACTGCTGGGTGGATGAGATAATAGGGAAGAGGGGAAGTCGAAACAGCGTTCCAGGGACTCGGCGAGCAGGCCGCTGTTAATGCTCCAAACAGACATTTGGTTAAATCAGTGATAATCTTTTAATGGCTTTAAAAGGAGCTAATATTTGGAAAAGAATCAAAAATGCTGAGGGTTCCTGTTTTCTCACTGCCGGCACGATAATACGAACCAGCTGCAGCACAATAGACAACATTTAATCATTATCCATTCAAATGGATGCTCCGAACCAAGTGGCTTTTTTTAATGTCTTTTCTGTGGCTCCGTGCACAATAAATTAAATTATAGCATCTTCTAAAGCTCTTGTCTTCCCTTTCTCAGGGCCCACCCCTCTTCTCTGTGCGTGTGTGTGTCTGTGCGTCTGCCCGGCGTTTCTTCCTTCCCGCTATGGACGATCTACAAGCTTTTTGCCGATTTAATGAGATTCTTTAGATTAAATAGATTTTCTGTTTAACTCGGCGCTGGCGAGATAAGCATGTCAGGGACTGAATGGTTATTAACATTTAAATATTTCACAGAACAAAAAGAAAGAGAGAGAGAGAGAGAGAGAGAGTCTGAATATGAATTTTTCATCCTATGCAAGAGCTCAATAGATTTCTTCCTTTCATGCTCGTAACCCCCTCCTCCAATTTTTTCTCCCCCCGGTCTTCTGCTAGACCTAATGAAACTAAAGTAATTAGAAAGATACAAGAGGAGCACTTTCACAAGAGTGCAATTAAATTGAGCGAGGAGTCGTTATTTATATAGGTTGGTCAATCTGCAGCCCCGGTGCTATTTTCTCAGGCTGCTTGAGTCATAGATTATTACAAGAGATTAATAATGTAAATTTCACTGACTCCGTTGCACTTGAAGGCCTGGCCTTCAGAAATTGATGGGTTTGCAATCCATCACCTCTTTCCATCCAGTCCTGTCCCTTTTCATTTCTCATCATCTGCTTCTCCTGGCTGCCACCTTGCTCCCCCCCCTCTCCTCTCCCCCTCTCCTCTCCACCATCCCTCCCCATGAATGATCCATTTGATGGAAGCATCCAATGTAACCTGGCTGTTGAGGGAAGCCACGCTATTTTTAATTCCTTCCCATTTTCCCTGAATAATCTGTCAGTCTCCCCTCGTGGCTACACTGCTCGTAAGGTGGGATAGTCTCACAGTCCTATCTCAGTGGCCCTTGATTCCAGTTTCACTGGATCTGCTCCACCTTTGAGTCCGAACTTGACATCAGTGATCAAATTGAACCTTGTTATCATTAGAGGGCTCAGCACCAAAGATGGCTCCTGCAATATTTGGACTAAGCATCACCACCACCACCACCACCACCACCACTGCCACCACCACCACCATCTTGAGACGGGAAGGCTGGAAGTGACCCACTGGATCATCAAATCCAGCCCTTGTCATAGAGGCCCCAGGAGGAACTGAGTTCCCAACCTCTGGCCATTTTGGATTACAATCCATCCATCCTTCCCGGTTGATCAATGGCCAACGAGATGCAAGTCGGCATTGCAAACATCTGGAGGACCCCAACGTCTGGCTCTGGAGCCAGATGCCGATGCCACTAAGCTATTGAGCAATTTCATGCAATTAACTCAGTTGACCGTCTTGACCAGGAATGTCCAAACTTTGGCCCTCCTGATGTTTTGGACCACAACTCCCAGAATTCCAAGGCTGTATTTCCAATGGCAAAGGACTGTAGGAGTTGTGGTCCAAAACATCTGGAGGGCCACCGTTTGGACATGCCTGGTCTAGTGGTTCTCAACCTGTGGGTCCCCAGATGTTCCTGGACTGCAACTCCCAAAAGCCTCCACCACTCACTGTGCTGGAAGGGATTTCTGGGAGTTGCAGTCCAGGAACATCTGAGGATCCACAGGTTGAGAACCACTGGTCTAGACTGAAGGGAAAGGAAAGGCACACCATGACCTCTGGAAAGAAAACAAGCAAGACATTTGTTATGGTATGCTGGTTTCTTGGAGGGCAACTCCCAGAAACCTTCACCACTCGCTGTGCTGGCCAAGATTTCTGGGAGTTGCAGTCCAAGAACATCTGGAGACCTAAGGTTGGGAGCCACGGGGCGAGCAGAGAGCAACTTGTGACGAATGGCTGGATCGGCTCAGGGGCTGGGGTTTCTGAGGTTGGGACTTCGATTTTCCCACTGGGCCTCCTTGACAATGGGTGGAGTTGATGGTCCACAGGGTCCCTTCCATCTAGCCTAGATGCCCTACGCACATCCGATCTCACCTGATTTCAGAAGCTAAGCAGAGTCGGCCCTGGTTAGTACTTGGATGGGAGACCACCAGGGAATACCAGGTGCTGTAGGCGCCTGGAGTAGGCTACTCATCTTCCTTCCAAGAAAACTTCATGGACATGGGGTCACGAAGGGTCAAAGGGTCGGTCACAACTGTAACAATACAAAACACACACACACACACACACACACACACACACACACACACACACACACACACACACACACACACACACACGGGTCATTTCCAGCTCTGTGGTTCTAAGTTGATTATCATAGGATCATGGAGTTGGAAGGAGCCTCTTAAGGCCATCAAGCTAAAAAAACATGAATCCAGATCATAGCAGCAATGATAGATGGGTATCCAATGTGCTTTTGAATGGTGGCGAGTATCAGAAGTCCATCTGAAAATCATCTGCATGTTGCCAGGTCCACAACACTTCCATCCCGCAGGCCGAAGTTCACACTCACGACCTGCATCTATCTGGAGGAGTTCAGTTTCTGGGATATTCCTCTAAAAACAGCCGCCCACGTAAAACCCACGCCTTTCTACTAAATATAGCAAAATGTGTTGGCCTTGGCATAAGCATTTCTCAGGAAGGAATGCAAATTCGCCACAACGGCATCATTACTCACATGCCCCAAGAAGGAAAAAATCTACAGTATACTGTACCGGCTCACCATGCAGCTGTGAAAGATGGAGCACCTGCTTAGGAAAAAAATAAAATAAAAAAACAAAACATGTGATAGCACTAATTTTACACTCACAAACATGGTTGAAGGCACTGGTGTTCAGATAAGGTCCTTTGGGAGTCTAAATGGCTTTTGACTGGATATACATTTTTTCTTTCATTTCTCTCTCTCTCTCTCTTTTCTCTCCTGTTCACTAAAGAATCGAAACACAGAATCCCATCTACTCTTCGTGGGATTGCAGGAAGGAAGCAGGAATGGAGGAATTGATGGACTGCCCAGGGAGTCACCAACGTCCTGTGAAAACACGTGGCCTTCCCTGGCTTCAAGCAGTCCTTGCAAGCATGGAAACTCTTGTTAGTAACCAAGCCACACGGGCCCCAGGGTGCTTAGAAAGAGAGGAAGGGAGAAAGAAGCCTGAGTCAAAATAAATGAACCTCTCAGAGCCAAGAGGGCCTGCTTTCAAACAATTAGCACAGACATCTGCCTAAGCACCCATGCTGTTTTCATATAATTAAAACAAGGCTTCCCAACTCCCACCGGACAGTCTTTAAAAACTACTCATTTTCTGCATTATTTACAACAAGGAGGTGGCGTGGAAATCAGCATAAACCAGCATTTTCACTTGCCCCTTGAAGGACAGTCTGGTTCCCCTGTGATCCCTTCTGGATCCATTGCTGCGGAGGGGAAGTGAAAGCAGGCTCAAGGTTCACTCAGCCTTCCATCCTAGCATGGAAGCTGGGGGGGGGGGGGGGCAATGTGTAGCCTGCACTCTGAAACCTAGTTAGTAGTATGTATATTCATTCTTTTTGCTTTGCTTTGCCATGCTTTTAAGTTTGTCTGACCAGTGATTGGAAGAAACTAGTTAGATTTTCATTCTTCCCTCATTATTAAGTTGTCTTGTGAAAGTAACTTATGAAAGTAACTTTTAAAAGCAACTAGTTACTTTTAAAAGTTACTTTTGTAAGACAGTTTGGGAGCATTGTGGCAGGATCTCCCCCCCCCACACACACACACTCCCATCCTTGTACCTTTCTTTTATAAATTGTATCAAAGTGGTAAGGGAAGCATTGTTTAGTCTCCATTGTTGCACTTTTATAAACAAAGATGCTGTCTCAGAATTGGCCACTAGTGGGAGTCCCAGAAAATAAACTTCTGGAGACCATCTCAATCCTACAAAATTCTCAACGTTTGACTTGTGAGACCTGCAAACAAGGCTGCCTATTCAAATTTATTTTGATCTTGAAACAGATTCAAAAGTATGTGTCGTTTCCCCCTCTAATTTCTAGCAGTCCAATACTAACTATTAGGGATGGGCGCAATTCAGAAAAATGGCGATTTGTTGCGATTTGTAATTTGCCAATATTGACAAATCACAAATCATGGATTTATGATGATTTCCCGCCAATGAACCGATGAATTGATTTCTTGGTTCATCTCCCCTTTTTAAAAAGCTATAACCCCACCTATACCTTGGCAGTTAGAGAGACCAAGTGAAATTTCCCTTGATTCGCCTCTTTAATCCCTAGATGTTTGGTAAAGTTTGGGGTTTCAGATGTTCAGGTTTGGCATCCCTAAAAAGTGCCCCCCATCGGAAAGTGACAGAGGCTGGAGATGGCAAGCACCCCTCAAAAAAGGGGTTGACAAATGGGTAATACTTCATTGCTTCATGTTGATCAGGGCTGTCGTATTGAATGTGAATATGGTGAACTTTTGACAAATTGGCAATTCCTGACAAATATTGCGATTTGTTTGGTGCGTGCCCATTTATCCTGACTATCCTGACTCAGAAGGAAACGGGGGAACATAAGAAGCTATCTTGGACTCGGTAAGACTCTTGGAGTCCAACAATGCCTGGAGACCCACACTTGGCTTCTCTTGGGCCTCATGGTAGACCACTCTGATGAGAGACTTCCTATTTCTCCATCAGGTCTCTCTGGGGACATCTAATGTGGTGGGTGGTTCTGAAGGCAACTGTGGCTCCTTTTGTAGTGTTGATGCATGGTTTGTGTACATGAGCCACTCCGGTCACTTCTTATGACAGTGGTGGCGAACGTTCGGCACTCCAGATGTTTTGGACCATAACTCCCAGAAGTCCAAGCCTAGATTGCCAATGACAAAGGACCGTGGGAGTTGTGCTCCAAAACATCTGGAGGGCCAAAGGTTCTCCACCACTGTCCTATGACATGACATATTACAGTATATAGGCATGGAAAGATCTGGTAGCAGGTCTTCACAATCACATTATCAGTTGATGTTGCAATTTGCTTTCGCCAATTAAAATAACAACCTTAAGATTTTCGGCACTAATGTCAGCGCTTGGCAACATGACAAAAGAGAATGAACTTCTTGTCGATTTCATCCAGTTAGGGAGTGAACAGCAAAGCACTAAACATCGACAAAACTGGGGATGGGATTTTCAGATGTTCTGGACTACCAATTCTTCATTCTGGGAGGTCTGTCTACCTTGGAGGCACTTTTAAAACAACTTAATGTGATGCTCTATGGAGAAAGGCCTAAATTAGAAGGCTTTGGGGCTTCGCTCAGCCTCACTCAGTTCTCGGGGAAAAAAGATCCCAGGTAGCAATGGGGCAGGAACAGGAAATGTAGGTAGACCTAGGCATGGCATAGAGTAGACTCAAGTCCTTTCATATTAGACCTTCCTCCCAGGTGTGTCACACTGAGTTTTCTCTCAAGCAACTATGAGGTAGTAAAATTCCCAGAATGGAGGATTATGGTTTTTGTAGTCCAGAACATCTGAAAACCCCTTCCCCAGATGCCATGCTTTTTGTGTAGGCTGCTTGCTTGTACCTCTGGCTTGTGCATAGTCAATCTGGATAAAAGTTGCATGTAAATATATGCAACTGCCACGTACCGTTTCCATAAGAAAAGTCAGGGCAAGGCTCTGATTTTCAGTATTTTTTTTTACAAAAATTACATTTTATTTATGAATGCACTTCTTCCAGAGTGTGCTTTAAAGCACAATGGCCCCTTGTAATTATTTATCAAAGCTGCAAATCATTAATGGCATTTTTTTTTCTCCCCTGCAAGCCCCGGAGCCAAAAAAGTAAATAAAATATAATGGCACTGAATTAAACATTTGAAATATTTTCGAGGCAGAGTTTGTTCACAAGACGTGACAGAAAGGAGAGACAGTTTGGGAGGGGGGAGAGAGGTAAAGAAAAATGCAGGAGGGACTGAAGATAGACTTTTTAAAAAAATGTTCTGAGATTCTCAAACAGAACTCGGGATAAATAAGTCCAGCTAAATTATTTCTCTCTCTCTCTCTCTCTCTCTCTCTCTCTCTCTCTCTCTCTGTTTTTGGGCGAGTTTTCTTCATGGGGAAAAAAAACCAGATTGTGACTCTCTCTAACTCCGCGGTTCTATTAATTATTCAGGGCCACTTGCCGAATAATTTCTCGAAATCGTTTGCAGACGGTGGCCTGCTTGTAAGGGATTTATCACGACAGGAGGTGCGGCTGTGTTGAACTTGGAAGGGTGTTGGCATGAAAATATTTCTCAGTCCGTGGAACAGGCCGGCCTTGTAGCTACATCATGAAGTTGAATTCACCGTCGAGCTCCGCTCACGACCTCAGCAACTTTGCAATCTGTTCCATTTCAGCTGGTCCTTAGCCTGGTCCTAAGCTTGCAGGCCACGGATGGATGCTTGTGCAGGTGACCAAGTGTGGGCAGATCATCTGCCGCACCTCTGCCTGGGTGGTTGACGACGGGGTAGGCATCCATGGAAGGGAGAAGGAGACTAGTTGGGCCTTGTCAAATTTTGCGTGAGCACAATTTGGCTGCGTTGGGGAGTTGTAGGTCAAAGATGTTTGGAAGGGCCTGGTTGCCCAGCCAAGATGAGAGCCAGTGATCCTCAACCATGGGTCTCCAGATGTCCTTAGAAGCCTTTGCCACCAGCTGTGCTGGGAGGATTTCTGGGAGCTATTGTCCAAGAACTTTTGGAAACCTGAGGTTGGGGACCATGAATGTATGCCCTTGCCGGTTTTGCCTCATGGATCAGAAAAGGGTTATGCTCAAGCGTTCTATTTCTGGTCTGGTCCTAGCTAGGAGCTTTCGTGATGAGCAAAAATTAGGGGAGCCTAGGTGTCACTAAATCTCAATGCCTTCTAATTTAGACCTTCCTCCCAAGTGCATCACATTGAAGTGTTCGTAAGATTTTTATTTAAGTGTTGGGTTTTGGATCTGGAGCAGGCATGTCCAAACTTTGGCTCTCCAGATGTTTTGGACCACAGCTCCCACAGTCCTTTGCCCTTGGCAATCTAAGCTTAGAATTCTGGGAGTGGTGGTCCAAAACATCAGGAGGGCCAAAGTGTGGACGTGCCCGATCTAGGGACTGGCAAGTTTAATTAGGAGGACAACTCCAGGCGGTGTACAAGTAAAGTTAAAAACACGAAACAAAAATAACATTTTGCATATGTTAAGCAAACATAGGAAACACATAGAACACGACCCTTCTCTCATATCACCTATCCTCTCTGTCTAATATGTGTACAATCCTCATCTTTGAATGAGTGCCTTTTGTCCTTCAAAGTGGTGGCGTACTCCTGATTCTGGACCTGAGCTGTTACCCCGCCTATCCTCCTATTTAGTGGCTGTTGAGGTTCTCCAATGCAGAAGTCTGCGTGCTCCTCACTCAATTGGACCGCGTATACTATATTGCTCTTCTTGTGTTTTGGGGTTGGGCTCTTTGGGTGGACGAGTCTTTGCCTTTGTGTGTTTGTGGGTTTGAGGCAAACGGGGATGTGGCGTTTGCCAAAAATAAATAAGTAAGGAACTTCGTTTATGGAGGGTCAAAATCTCACTGCAGTGGGGGAGGCAAAACCAGCCGTGAAGTCCTTTTGTAAGCCTGGCTGTCTTCTCTAAAGGCTTAGGGGTGGCAGAGAGGGGGGGAAAGTGTCGTGAAGGCATCTATAAATCGCCAGCGGGAACCAAAAACAGCTCTTTTAATTATATCTCCTCATAGATCTCCTGTTGAAGGGGAATGCAAGCTAGGTTTGTATGTGTGTGGGGGTGCATCACCACCTTTGTCCGCGTCTCGAATTCTAGAGGAGGTAAATTACTACCCACCCAGGCAAGTAGTTATTCATACGCCAATAGGTGAGGTAAGTGGTGAGGCACTTGGGAAGACTGTCAAATTTTGCGGTTGAGGTATAAATTATTCTTGCCCTCCCCCTCACTCTGACTCCCCAACAAAGAGGTTCATGTGTACAAAGTATTTCAGCCGAGCTGCTCTATGGATTTTATTTCTTCCCCGGAGACCGACATTAACTTAGGGGTCCGAGTGATTTCCAGTAGGTTAGAAGGAGTGGTTTGTTCGTAGACCGCAATATTGATGGGTCACTAGGGTGGCCCGTTGAATGTGTTTGTGCGTGTGAGTTGCAGATTTAATTCTGCGCATGTGAGGGAGGGAAAATAATTTATTAGCGGGAGCCAGATTAAGCATGTCTGGATCTAGGGGGCTGTCTTGTCTTTAAAAGGTTTCGTGGCATCACCGATTCATTCTTGTTTTGGCTGTTTTCGGTTCACAAGCCCCTCATAAATGGAGAGCCTAAATTAATGTTTGCTTCTAATAATAACCAGGGGCTATCTAATCAATTCTAACTTTTGGCAATCCTTTTCAAGGTTTTTCAGGTAGAGATGATTAATTAATTAATTAATTTTTGTATTTGTTAACCGCCCGATTTTCCCTAAGGAACTCTTGGCAGTGTACAACATGTTGCAAAAAACAACTTGCTCAAACATACAAAGACCATACATTCCAGAATGCTTTCCCGTTCACTTCTCTCTGGAGGTGCCCTCGGGTGCAGTTTGCCCAAGGTCACCCAGGCTGGTTTTTCTCCTTGGAAGCCCAGTGGGGAACCAAACTTTGAGCCTCTGCTTCTACAACCCGACACCTAAATTACTGATCTATCCAGGCAGCTTCGAAGAACCATGGGCCATCAAGTCAAATCTGATTCATGGCTGACTCTTTTCAGGGTTTTCCAGGGAGAGAATCCTCTGAAGTGCTTGACTGTTCCTTTCTTCATCTGGGGCATCCTGGAATCGTGCAGCTGGCCCAGGGCCACCCAGGCTGGCTGTCCTCACAATAAGCAGAGCGGGGAATTGAGTTCCCAACCTCTAACTCTGCAGCCTGATACTTAACGAGTGATCTTTTAGCTGTAGTTTACGTCTACAGCAGGGGCGTCCAAACTTCAGCCCTCCAGATGTTTGGGACCACAACTCCCAGAATTCCAAAACTGTATTGCCAATGACAAAGGACTGGGGGAGTTGTGGTCCAAAAGATCAGGAGGGCCAACGTTTGGACACCACGGGGCTACATTAATCTGGCATCGTAGGCTGAGAGAACACATTCACTTCACCAAACTTTGAACGGTACGGATCGTTCCACCATCATCGCAGAGAGCCTTACGAGATTGAAAGAGTACTGTATGGGAAAATTCCAGGTCAGGCTCAAGGTTCACTCAGCCTTCCATCCTTCTGAGGTTGGTAAAATGAGTACCCAGCTTACTAGGGCGGCAATGTGTAGCCTGCATACTGTAATGAAACTGTAAACTGCCCAGAGATTACTTGAGGTGGTATGGGGCGATATGTAAGCAGAACACTTTGCTTTTTTGCTTTGTCCGAAGATAAGCACTTGGCTAGTTTTAAGATTTTGACCTGATTTTGGCTCTCAAGCCAGGATAAATCTATGAAAACAAGGGCATTGAGACTGCACACCTCCCATACCAGGAGATCTAAAATGCCCGTCTTCTTTCTTCGGATGGTGTCACACCTTGGGAGGTTTTATCAGCCAAACCTCCCCACCCCACTCTGTTTAATTGTAATCCAGCCCCTCGTGATATTTTGGTACCAATTAATATTGATTTTCCAATTGGTTCACAGCGATGTTGTTTTATTACTAATATATTTAATGTGAAAATCAATTGGAACACTTGTTTGGCTCTCTCCCTGGGAAGCAATAAAATCAAACATCCCAGGAGGAAAATGCTATCTGATCCATAAATGGCAGGCGCGAACAGATGCTTAACGCAATAGTTAAAGACCAGGCAGGGATTCTTGGCAAATCCCATGGATTTTCCACTTGAACAGTGCAGCAATTCTTGGTAACTTTCGAGCTACAAATATTGTCTCCCCTCCCCTTCCACACACACCCTGCTGCCTTGCACACTTGCAGCAGGAAGAGAGAGGGTGAGAAATTTCCTGGCAACCATCCAGTCGGTTGTGATGGCTGGGTTGATGCAGAAAGGAAGACTACGGCACCTCGTGTTTATCGCCGTGATTTAAACTGGTGTTGCTCTCGATCGGGCATTGGCGGTGGTCTCCTCCACGCTCCCCCTCCCAGGAAACAGAGTTTAAATGCTACCCCACGTTGGCTAGTTGGTGGAGGGAAAGGAATGGAAATTGGCCAAGGAGGAATCATTTTTTTGGGGGGGGTAGAGTGCTCTCCCCCCACCTCATTTGAGAGAGGAGCGGTCTTAAATAAAACACCGTAGGCAGGATCCTGTTCATGCAAGACAGTGTGCAGGGCATTCCAGTATGAGCTGCGATCACCTGGTCCATTTGCTTTGTTTATAGATTGCCTTTCCCTGGATAAGGCGACCCAAATGATAGGTGTCTGCCAGCACAAGATGTTGAGGCATACTCTCTTTCTCATGCAAGCACGAGAGAGAGCCATGGCCCGTTGTGTAAAGCAGGGCTGTTCAATTTGAACAGGCCGAGGTCTACTTTTTCCAACCCAAAGTGCCTGAGGGCTGGTAAACTAAAACCTCTACTCATGAATTTTATCCGTTCCAACCAGATGCTCCTAAGTTTAAAAAAGTAAGTAGAACAGCGGTTTCCCATAGGAATGTATTGAAAAGCAATCAATCCATTCTGGAGGGAACAGATTTCAATGCGCCATAGCCCTTGAACTGGCCTGCTTAGCCAAGGCAGTGGGCTAGTAGACCTGGAACCTTGCTGGGGTAGTGGTGGTCCTTGGGATGGTAGAGGGAGAGGTGGAGAACGTATCCCCTCACTTTTTAAATTGATGGCTGGTGGGCTACTTTTGAACCCTTCACGGGCTACCGGTAGCCCACGGTCTACCTGTTGTGCAGGTCTGGTGTAAAGGTATCCCGCCACTCAGGATTCAACCCCTGCAAAGCCCAGAAGCACAACCCAAGAATGAAAGGCTTGTAGTTGATTCGTTCCATCCGCAATGATGCCATCGACCCAGTTTGCGCAATGGAACTGCGGCCAGTTGCATGTTTATTTTAATTGTCGGGAAAGAACCTCACCGAACACCAGAAGAGAAATATCTCAAAATTCCAATGCCATCCGACATTTTGGAAATACAGTGGACCCTCGTATAACAAGCGGTTCGTTTAACAGAAAATCTGCTTAAAGGAAAAAGTTTCTGGAGATAGGGGGGAATCTCTTAACACAATCGCTTATGGGGCAAATCTGTACGACAGAAAAACGGTCACGATTAGGGATTAATCCATTTTCAACGCATTCCTATGGGAAATTTGTTCAAAGGAAAATTTGCTTAACAGAATTTCATTTGGAAGGAATTCATACCACTGTATAAACATTTCGTGGGTCAAAAGTTGAGATTGACTGGACTTGCTTGTAATGGAGGTCAAACTGACAGCAGCCAAAATCTAGTAGCTATGGAATGCCTTTTCTTTGTATCCCATCTCTTCCAGTAGAGGTGTTCGCCTCCCTCTGCCTAACGGCGAGGCTGGCCCTTCCAACAATAGTAATGAGAACGTCACACATCTAAGAAATGCATTGACCCAAAAAGGGGAACACACGGAGATGCAAGGTGAGGAATCTTTGGTTTTCTAGAATGGTTTGGAAGTCGGTTCTCATAAACCCTGGCTTTGGCCATGCAAGCCGGGCTTTACAGAGTTGACGTATGGGCTACCTTGGACAGTGATTTCCAAGCTTGACTCCCCTTGGACTACAACTCCCAGAAATCCTGGCCAGCATAGCTAGCAGCGAAGTCTTCTGGGAGTCGTTGTTGAAGAACATCTGAAGACCCACGGTTGGGAACTATTGACTTAGAACAGGCATGTCCAAACTTTGGCCCTCCTGATGTTTTGGACCACACCTCCCAGAATTCTAAGCTTAGATTGCCAATGACAAAGGACTGTGGGAGTTGCTGTCCAAAACATTTGGAGGGCCAAAGTTTGGACATTCCTGACTCAGAAGACCAAAGGTTCTCCACTCCCACACTGGGCCAAGTGGTAAGACCTTCAGAGAGACAAAGGATTATCCACGAATGTGTCCCTTTTGGATACCAATCCTTTGGCAAACGGCGTGCCAACACAGGCCCTGTTGCGAATCCCTGTTAATTGAGGACTTTTTTAAAAAAATGCAAGACGGGAGCCTTTTGCCTTTAGCGAGCGGCGTTGATTTATGGGTGAGCAAATAATGAACTTGGCAAACAGTAAATAATAAAGAGGGAAATCTTACTGTTTTAATTAGCTAACAATAAATGACCCAGACTGCTGGGGATGATACCGAAGGGAGACGGCGTGCCATCTCCTTTAGGTGTTGAGCGTCCAGTTGGAAAGTGGACTGCAATATTTTAAAACAAAACTCTTCTGAGAGATGAGTGTCATAGATGCTTTCTCTTCCGGGCGACCACCTGAAGGAGGACCCTCTGAACAACATCTCCCATGATGTCTCGCTGGTGCTGCAAGCAAAGGGGGATTTCTGGGAATCCACTGCCTCTCTCAAGCTCTTAAGCAACCTTAAAAAAAGAAGATTAACTATGAGAATGGCTTGCTACCAATAAAAACAGCAGGAGATGTAGTCGATCCCCCCTTCATGTTCCCCTCTAGGGGATAACGCTTCCCCTGTAATAAACAAGGCCGCCATTTTGTGTGTGTGCGGCAGAAGTAGGCCACTCGGAGACAATGGAAAGCTAAATGCTCCCTGTGTTAAAGAGTTATTTATTGGTCTTGACTGAGGCATATGAATCCTGCACTCCATTCCAAATGCTTTTTATTTCGCTCAGCCTTGGGCCTTGGAGAACATGTAATGTTACCCATAGCTATAATTCTCTACCAATAGGTCCTTCCCCTCTGGGTTCTGCAGGAGTCGTTTTGGTTTATGTTCCTTCGCAACGAATCTGAGGTTGGGAGGCGGTGTGGGTCCCTTGCTTGCGTGTCTCCCCAAGCCCCCACAAATATAGAACTGCCGACTGGGCCAGAGAAGTAAAGTTCACATAAAACTTATCTCCCTATCCTTAAAAGAGAGAGAGAGAGAGAGAACGAGGGCAACTAGTTAACAAAGAAGTTGTGATTACGTTCTAGCTTGGCGAAGTCTGATCGCTCCATTGTCACTGGGGCAGGCTTTACTTTCAGTGTTTCAGGAACTCTCCGAGGTGCTGAACTCATTCTTGAAGGTTGCGGTTCAGCACCTCCTATAAAGTTTGGACGAAAACCCACAGCACATTCGCCTCTCACGGTAAAGCTGGCAGAACCGGCGTCCATTATTCTAGATCAGTGGTGTCCAAACTTTGACCCTCCAGATGTTTCGGACCACAACTCCCAGAATTCCAAGCCTCTGTTACCAATGACAAAGGTCTGTGGGAGTTGTGGTCCAAAACATCTGGAGGACCAAAGTTTGGACACCACTGTTCTAGATCCTCTAGTTGTGGTCTTGGTGAAACCCAAGTGTTTGGGTTTTTCACTGAGGAAGGGCAAGGGAAATATCTGCTTTGTATGACAGACCTGGCAGGAGGGTGCCTGGGGTGGGTCTCTGGTCCCCTATAAGCTCTCTCCATGCTAGCTTAGCGCTATTAGTATTCGCATTTGTGAGCTCACTTCATAAGCCTAATGGAGTTGCTACCTGGGGATTTTAATTGTCCGTGACACCTTTGGCATGCCTTCCTGCACTCCGGCGAATATCACAGGCCCTTTCTTGACAAAATGCCTCAGAAGATTACAAACAGGCCTAAAGTAACTGCCACATTCACACTCATATCTGACAGGCATCTTCAAGTCCAGGCGCAAACAGAATTACCGCTCCATCCTTACACCTCTGGCTCCCTTGATTGCATTAAGTCATCGGCGATATTGCTTCCTTTTAAAACCGGTGTCACCTTGTGTGAAAACCAGCTGCCGTGCCGTTTCTGCTCAGCGTTTGGGCCGTCAAAGGAAGTTTGCTCACTTCTTTGAGAAGTCTTCTGAGCAAGAGAATAGCGGTAGAGGGGGGGGGAGAAGCACAAACACACCACTTTTTAATACCTCTCTGCGTTTTAAAGCTCAGAGGTGAAGAAATTGCCAAGTTTGGTAAAAGAGGTAATAATTAAATTTAAAGAGGCATGGCATTTAAAATCTGCCCCACCCTAATTCTGTTGCAGCCTTATTCGAAAGAGCCTGCTAGACCTTTGCAGAGGGTGTGTAGGTCTGCCTTAAGGGCATGGTGGCTCAGCAGGCCAGAGCACTGAAACATTCAGCTGCAAAGTCGGCAGCTGAGCGGTTTGGGTCCCGGGTGCCACGCAGTGATGTGAGCTCCTGCTGTTACCTCCAGCTCCTGCCAACCTAACAGCTCGAAAGCATGTAAATGCAAGTCGATAAATAGGTTTCCAGGCTCCAACAAGGAAAACGGGCAAATGTCTTAATTTCCCATTTCTAAGCTGAGGATGAAAATGTCTCCAATTTCTGGGGCAATTCCTTCCACACTCTTCCCCTCTCTCCTAAGTTAGCCCTTGCTATCCTGTCATGCATGTCAGATGCAGAGTGCTCCTGATTTTGAGGCATAGACGTCTTTAGCTATGAGCGACGTGCTCCTGTTTCTGCCGCTCACAGATGGCATGATCTTCCTCTCAACCGTGCGCACCGTTTAGGACCGGAGCGTTTCTTGCTGGTAGAACTGGGCCGCTAGGCAAGCTTGGATGACAGAGAAAGAAGGGAGACAAAGGAAAACCAAAGAATCAGAAATTAAACTCCCCAGAAGTCTTTGGCACTAGGTGTCTTCGCCAAGATTTCTCAACGTTGTAGTCCAAGAACTTTGAGGGACCCAAGGTTGGGAACCAGAGTGGCGTCTGATGTTGATGGACCTGTTACTGTGGGCACCACAATTGGATGGTGAAGATGAGATATCTCCGGGCTAGGGCATCCACCCACCTCTTGAGCAGAATGTGAGAACCATTGTTGACACTCTTCTCTCTCTCACGAAATACCAAAGCTAGGGGACATCCACTCAAACTGTGGGTTGGGAGAGTGAGAACAAACAAAAGACTTTTTTTTTAACCCAGCGTGTTGTTAGTCTGTGGAACTCCCTACCACAATATGTGGTGATGGCAACCGGCCTGGAGGCCTTCAAAAGGGAATTGGACAGATTCCTGGAGGAAAAGTCCATCACAGGTGACAAACCATGATGGAGATGTGTAATCTCCAGGCTTAAAACGGGGGGTCCTTCAAGGGCAAAATGCAGGGGAGTGGTTGCAGGAGACAGATAACTAGTCTCATGTGCTCCCGGATGCATCTGGTGGGGCCACTGTGAGATACAGGAAGCTGGACTAGATGGGCCTTTGGCCTGATCCAACATGGCTCTTCTTAGGTTCTTATTGTTCCTTTCCAAGTTGTTTTCTCTTTCCCACATCTACCTGAGTCACGATCTACTGCCGGAGAAACATTTAGACAACCAGCGTATGGGTTGTCGGAGCATATGCGTTGCACGAGAGAGGGTTAACAGTTTATTATATATATTTTTTTCCAAGTGATTTTATCACTGTCATTAGAACATTCTTTGAACTAAGTGAGAAATCCATCAAGATGTGACAGGAATGCGCAGACTAATGGCTGTTCGGTGGTAATAATTTTTAATATGATTTTTATTTCACTTAATTTCATATGGGCTTGACAAAAAGTTCCTGAGTCACGGGGGAGCCGTGTGGAGCTGGGAACATGTCGGGGGGCTGCCTCATCAGGAACGGATTTGGAGGGTATCCATTGGCGTAACGCACACGTAGGAGCCCTGTGACTCGGTCTGAAAGAAAAACGTCTACTTTTGACATGTGATGAAAAACGTCCCTGCCCTTTATTGGCAGGGAACCAAGAATGCCGCTGGAAGAACCAGGAAGACTTTTCACTCATCAAATCCCAACGTTGACCAACAAGAGTTGACGCTAGTGTCAAGACCCACGATAGCCCTTCAAGACTTGCAGGTTATTTACGTAGGGATCCAGATGAGGTCCTTGGCCCATGCAGCTTAATACCATCCATTCTCATCAACCGCAGCGACTCCAGGATTTTAGGTTGGAGCACAGGGGTCCAACAGTGGTATAGCCCATCGTGAGCACAATTGGTCGACCAGTAAGATTTCCAGTTCTGCTCTGAACTCACGCTGGCTGCTGGAGGTGGATCAAGACATGGAGAAGAGGAACCAGCAGATGTGAAGAAGAGGAACCAGTGACCGTGAGAACCTTTGAACAGTGGATTAGCTTGCCTCCTCATCTGGGTTTTAGCCCAAACTTGACAAGACCCATTCGAGGGTGATGAATCCTCTGTGCCAAATAGGTTCATCTCCCTAGATTCAATGGTTTGACCTGCATGACTTGTGCCTGGTTCAACAACCCACTGGCATGAGCATTTTTTCTGCCTTCTATCCGTGTTGAGCTCAGGACCTCTTCTTTGGGTCACCTGGCCGTTCTGTTCTTCTGCATCGAGTGCAAATTAAGTTGAAGTCAACACTGAGGGAGAGCTGTGGGTCTTTCTTGACTATTCATCACTAAGTGGAAGCGCCATTGGACAGATCTACAAGTCTCCGCAGACACTTGCTGTTGTATTTCTCCAATTCTCCTCTGTACTGCTATGGCTGATTGAGCGTCTCTGCTGAGATCTATGGTTTTCTTCACCTCTGTTTCCTCTCCTCCCCACCCCCCACCACCCAAAAATATGCCTCACCAGCAAAGAAGCATTTCAGAGAGCTGGTGTGGATGTTTGCAATGGCAGAAGGGAATACAATAGCGAAACTAGAAATACAGTACATCTTTCAGCCACTGGGAAGGCTACGGCCAGGTTACCTGTATGTTTTGTTATCACTGGGAAACCACTTAGACTCAGTTTGGATCATTCCACACAGAGGGACCCTTCAAATCAAAGCATGTCCTTTATACTTTACAGAGCTTTGAGAGAACGCATTACGGGTAACTGTGTTTACTTCAAAAGTAACACATTGTAAACAAGTATATGAATGTTGACGATGGGTGACATTTTCCCAGTAACCTTCTCTTTTTTTTTCAAATGAGGGCATTTCCAAGGCATTTCAAGATGTTTCCCGGGTCTTCGGAGTGGATTTTTAAAAACGTCCAGCAATATTTTCTTGCCACCCATAACATAGTGCTTTTACTTTTAAATACCAGCACCATGGGAGAAGTAAGAGGTGATTGGTGAGGTTAAGATGAAGACCAAAATCCTCTTGGTGGTGTAACCCCGTTGGAGTTTAATAACATATATTGCAGTGGGGAATTGCTACTAATTAACAAATTGCTATTTTTCATTCCTGGTCACAAACGAAGTCATGCAACTGGTACATGACCAGGAATATTTATTTATTTATTTATTTTTCACACTTATATACCGCTCCAACTTCCCGAGCGGGAACTCAGGGCGGTTCACATAAAATCACAAAAAGGCAAAGACTATGGCAGCGGCAGGGACAAACTTACAGCATATGGGTCAAGAAGAAAGAAAAAAAAAGCATCTAGTCAGTATAAAGCAAAGTGTTCTGCTTATATACCGCCCCATACTACTACAAGTAGTCTCTGGGCGGTTTACAGTTTTAATTACAGAGTGCAGGCTACACATTGCCCCCCCAGCAAGCTGGGTACTCATTTTACAGACCTCGGAAGGATGGAAGGCTGAGTGAACCTTGAGCCTGCTACCGGGGATTGAACCCAGGTCGTGAGCACAGTTTTACTTGCAGAAGATATAAGATATAAGCAGTATCCTACTCATGGATAGTAAAATGTTTCTGCGCTTTGATGCAATTACTGTACATTTACTCTAGTCTAAACTGCTAATAGGATTCTGATAGTCTGTATCCACTGAGGGGATCCTAGCAAGGGAATTGCTATCTCATGTGATTTTATTACACATAAGAATGAGCTAGAGCTACAGGAAGCTGGGATGAATATCAGGAAAAACTTCTTAGCTGTTAGAGTAGTATGACGATAGAACCCCTGACTTTGTGGGCTGGTGAGCGCTCCAATGCTAGAGGCGTTCAAGTGACAAATGGACAACCGTCTGTCCAATTTGCCATGACTTGGATTCCCTCCTTGAACAGGGGGTTGAACCTGGTGGATTTGTAGGACCCTTCCAACTCAGTTATCCTATTATGATTCTGTGATTAATGGTTATTTTGGTAGGACATAGGATTTTCCGAATCCAGGGACTAGAAGCCACAGACGCAAAGAAGCCCGATTCCTGGAGGGTTTAGCCAAAAACACCTTCAGGCCTTTTAACTGCATGTGGTCATGTTCAGCTTCCCTTGGATCGAATGAAAATGGAGGAACCAGCTAGGCAGGGACAAGATCTCTGGCTTTTGAGGCGTTCTTAACTTCAAGGCATTATGAGTCTGGGTGTTTCCTGAGAGGCGCCCAGCATGGAGCATCATAAGCCGGGGAGACTCCCAGGCCCATAATACCTTGCATTTCCTATTCAGCCAGGGGCACCCCTAGGCTCGGCACCCATACGGATTATTCGTAATTCGCGATGCTTTCGGATCAGCGCCTCCCAAGACCATCCTGATTTGCGGGCGGTGGACGTACGGATTCACAGCCAGGCCTTTGAGCATGGATGGAAATACAAGCCAATATGCCAAATTCATGGCACTTGAGAGATGTTTTAGCCACTTCTCTGTTTTCAATGTTCTCTCTCCCCCCCCCACATTCATGTGCTGGAATTTCTTTCTGCTGCCTAGCATGGAACCCAGCTGTGTGACATTTGTCAGGTAAAAGTTATTCTTAATGAATTTGGCAGTGGCGGGGGGAGGGAGACACAACAGACCTCATTTCCGCGCGGGGAAAAAACACAAGACGCGATCACAGCAATTAATGGGGAAGTGTACGCTGAGGCTTTTTTATTTTGGGCTGGGTGCAAAGGGGTTAAATTACCATGGAAACAACCATGCATTATTTACATGGCCTAATGAATAAAACATTTAAGTAGTAGGCTAATAAATTTCGGGACACAAAAGCAAAGTAAGCTATGATTTAAATATATGCCTCTGATGAATATAAGTTGAGTTATCGGAGGAGCAAGCCGTGGGGGGGGTAACCCACTTGGTTTTCCTACCCGTGTCGCATGCCACTTGGAACCTATATCTTCTTTTTTT
The DNA here is from genome assembly GCA_037367245.1 of Phrynocephalus guinanensis. Lineage (NCBI taxonomy): Eukaryota > Metazoa > Chordata > Lepidosauria > Squamata > Agamidae > Phrynocephalus > Phrynocephalus guinanensis. Next base: position 5,404,734 of record CM074755.1, read on the forward strand.
CTTATAAAAATTGTTTTATTTTTGAAAAAAATATAAGAATGTGATATGATCTCTTGAGGGCAACCTTATTTTTCCTTCCTTCCTTCTATCCGTCGATCCCCCCCCTCCTTCCTTCCGTCCATCCTTCTCAGGGAATCCCCCCCCTGTTTTCTTGCCTCCCGGTATGCAAATCGGCCTTCTAATTTTATTTCTCTGTTATGCAAATCAGCTCATTTTGTTTCCTCCTTTGGCTGCCTTTTCTTCCCAGTGCCTTTTAGAAGGCATGGGAGCTGCAGAGTGGCGCCAACCGCTTGGCGCCCGCTGGTGGGAGTCTCTATCAGACGGTCCCAAGATTGAACACTAGAGATGGGCATGAAACGAACAATTTTTTGTTTCTGTTTTCGTTTTTTTCATTTTGTTACGGAATGAAACGACAAACAAATTTTGTCTCTAAAATGAAACAAAACGAACAGAAACACCAGAAATTTTGTCGTCCGTTTCGTTTCCGTTACGGCAATACATTGAACTGCTTCAAATGCTAAAAAAAAAAATCACAAAAAATTGAAATAAAGGGTAATGAAATGGTAATGAAACGAACAAAGACAAAAATGATTTTTTTGCAAGAAATCTTGAAAAACGGAACCGAACTGAAACGGGCCCCCTAAACGACAAACGACAAACGAAACACCATTTTTTTGATTCGTGCCCATCTCTATTGAACACTTTTTTTTTAGCTTCTTCTGTCGCTGTAATTTTGTGATCAAGCAGGGCAGACTGGCTCCAAGGTTTTAAAGACTCATGTTCAGTTCTCCATCACAAGGTCAACCGGTGTAGGCCTTCATGTGCTGGGTCTCATGATGGCTTTTATACCTCTTAGAGCAGGCATGTCCAAACTTTGGCCCCCCAGATGTGTTGGACCACAACTCCCACCGTCCTTTGTCATTGGCCATCTAAGCTTAGAATTCTGGGAGTTGTGGTCCAAAACATCAGGAGGGTAGAAGTTTGGACATGCCTGTCTTAGAGAATGCCTCCCATTCTTGGGTCCCCAGATGTTATTGGACTAAAACTCCCAGAAACCTTCACCATTACCCATGCTGGCCAGGATTTCTGGGAGTTGCAGTCCAAGAACACCTGGGGACCCATGTCTGGGGCCAAAGCCTTACAGAGAACACCCCTGCTCCTAGAAAGCTAGCATGCCAGGGATATTGTGAGGATACTGTAATTATTATAGGGTTTTGTTTTGTTTTGAATACATATGCTAGTGTTTCTAACTGATACAACCTCCAGATGTTCCCGGATCCAGAGATAAAACCTTGATGGTTCGATCTTTAACGTGCGAACTCAAAAGTAAGAGCCTTCTTATTTGGATTTATTCCCAACTAAAGGCACGTAGGATGAGAACCTTGTGCATTTTTTTTCACTTCTTCCTCCTCCTCTTTCTTCCAGCCCTCAAAATCTATCTGCTACGCTAGCTAATACTGTACATTTAAAGCTTTATGTGCATTTTTATCACCTCCTGCTAGCTTTCCTATGTTTTATTGTTATTTGACCTCTTTTTGTTGTTGTTGTGATTGTTCCTGTGGATGGGGGAAGCCTTTGCTTTATTGAATTTATTCTTCTGTTCTTTTTACAGAACGTTACACTAGGAGACATAAAATTGAAAACAAGACTGTGAATGAAATTAATAGACAACACCCCCTTGTATCTCTCTCTCTCTCTTTCTGTGTGTGTGTGTGTGTGTGTGTGTGTGTGTACATGTGCGTGTGTATGAGACAGAGAGAGAGAGAGAGAGAGATGGAATTTTGAGCCACAGATCTGCAGAACCTGTAAACAGTCTGCACTTGAACCAAAAATATATTTCAATAGTCACTTGGGGTATGTGTGTGTGTCACATTGTCTGCTCAAAACTGGGGGATCTCCCCTGGAGTTTGTCAAAGACGAATTGCAGAGAAATTGATTTTTCTTAAAAGCAGACTACAACACCCAAAATCCCCCAGCTGCCAGCTGATGGGCCACGTGGTGATCAGAGCCAGCTGAATTTTTTGCTTAATATTTTAGAGTAGGGAATGGGTTGTCTCAGGCTGTGGCTCACCGATTCATCTCTCATTGGAATGAAAAGACAGGACATGAGGTAACGGAGAGTTGAGAGTCAAAAATAAAAAGCAGATGAATGAAAAAGGCAGGAAGAGAGAAAACAGAGTCAGGCGAAGACTTGGTTGAAGAGAGAATTACCACAAAGAACAGAGAAAGCGACTGCATCAGAAATAGAGGGACAGTGGCTGAAAAAGAGAGGGTTTTGAGAGGGGAGATGGAAAAAGAGAAGAATTAATGGCCGAATTAATGAAAGATTTATTTTATTTAAGCTCCCCCCCCACAGCCTTTCCCCTCAAACGAGGAGCCGAGGCAGCTTATGGCACTTAAAAACACAATATAAAAAAAGCGAAAAACAAAACAACACGGCGAACTGTCAGAATGTGAAGGCAGAACGAAGAACGTTATATGGAGAATGTGCGGTAAAAGCATAAAGGGTGAAAAAGCAACAGCCCAGATTTAGAAGCAATGACGTGAGGGAGAAAAAACAAACAAAATGAAAATGTGTAGCAGAAAGGGAGGCAGGCGGGAAGGTGGCAGAAATATACCCCATGAAACACAGAGGGGGAAAGAGAGAGGGAAATGGAAGAGTGATATAAGACGAACACCCTTAGCAGCGTGTCGCCCTTCACAGGTTGTCCGTCGGCAACCCCAAGACATGAGGCCTTTCCCAGAAAACACACACTATTTCTGATGCAGTCGCTTTCTCTGTTCTTTGTGGTAATTCTCTCTTCAACCAAGTCTTCTCCTGACTCTGTTTTCTCTCTTCCTCTCTTTTTTCACTCAACTGTTTTTTTATCTCTCGCTCTTTCCTCTTCGTTACCTCGTGCCCCGCCTTTTCCTTCTGACGAGAGATGAATCGGCGAGCCACCCTCTGAGGCGACACATTCCCTACTCTAAGACGTTAAACAAAAAAATTCAGCTGGCTCTGATCACCACATGGCCTGTCAGATGGCAGCTGGGGGATTTTGGGTTTTGTAGTCTGCTTTTTTTAAAAAAAAAAAATCAATTTCTCCGCAATTCGCCTTTGACAAACTCCGGGGGAAGATCCCCCCAGACAACGGAACACACACACACACACACACACACACACACAATGTGGGATGGCAGCCCTGCAGATGAGCTCCGGGCCATGATGATGAGTTATGCCCACTCCCTTGGCGCCAGATGGGCTGGTTTTATCGACTGCGCTGGGGACAGGTTGCATCCCGCCACGGTTAGACGCAGCCCGGTGGCATCTATCAGTTTGCGGAGCAGATTGTGGCCGGCTGAGATAGATGGAGGAACAGCTGGCATCTTCCTAGGGTGACCTAGATGGGGATGCTCAAGATGCCCGACTCTCTGGCCATCAATCAACTGGGCAATTTGAATGACGGCGACACAGGCCCGCTTAGAGACCTGCTTGGCCTGTTAAGTGAATACACGGATCCGCCTTCACAATCCCAAGGAAAAAGACGGAATGGGTTATAAAGCAGTCGCTCTTTGTAAACAATGCAGCCATAACCTAGAAGCCCACCTGGATTCATCAGGGACAAACCCAGCCAGAATGATCTGATTTCATTTTTTGATTGGATAACCTCCCTGGGAAATGGTGGGAATGCTGTCGATGTAATATATCTTGACCTCAGCAAAGCCTTTGACCAAGTGCCCCGTGATATTCTTCTGATTATCAATCTAACTAGGTATGGGTTAGAGCAGTGGTTCTCAACCGGTGGGTCCCCAGATGTTCCTGGACTGCAACTCCCAGAAATCCTAGCCAGCTCAGCGAGTGAGGAAGACTTCTGGGAGTTGCAGTCCAGGAACATCTGGGGACCCACAGGTTGAGAACCACTGGGCTAGAGAGAAGAGGTGTCAAGTGGATACGTAGTAGGTTGTGAATTTTGGGACGGCGCTTGTCTTTGAGGGCATGGGACACTCCTCACTGTGCTAAAGGGTGGACAAAAGAAACCCCCATGATCAAAAACAAGGAGAAGAGGTGAATACTGGAGGCAAAATAGTGTAGCAAAGGCTGCCTTTCTTCTTCTTCTTCTTCTTCTTCTTCTTCTTCTTCTTCTTCTTCTTCTTCTTCTTCTTCTTCTTCTTCTTCTTCTTCTTCTTCTTCTTCTTCTTCTTCTCTCTCTCCCCATTAATGCCATCACAAATTAAATGCCATGAATGTAAATGCTCTGAAAGCTGAGTGCAGGATGTTGCTGAGTATATAATGGCCGTCATATCTGCCTTCATTCCGTCACTCCGCCGCAGGTAATTAATTGCCTTGTAAAGTGCTCTGAGATACAGTGTATGAAAAATGTTATATGTGGGAGGTGGCGTGCGGGGGAGAGTGGATGTCCAAAGATGATGGGGTTGCTGTGTTTAAAGCAACAACACTCTAATGTGTGTGTGTGTGTGGGTGGGGGAGCTGAGTTGCGAACACTGAACGAATCACAAATCCCAGCCCATAATCCAACATCATCCTTCCTTTTGCCAAAAACTTGGGTTGTGAAATTCATGCCCCAAGAGCCATCTTCCTCATAATTCCTGGAGCACTTGGTTTCTTAAAATTCCAGGCAGGGTAGCAGCAGTTGGCAAAGGAGAAGAATTTATGGGATGTTCTGGGAAAAGCTCTCCGAACAAAGGCAGGAAGGGATTCGCAAGAACGGCCTCCCTTGGATCCTAAAAATATAAGAGCTGAACAAAAATTAAACCACGTGACAGTTGAGTGATACATCTCAAGACAAACAGAATTGCCCTGAAGAGGGTCTTTGAGGGAGATGCTCAAACTCAGATGCCACAGTGGGTTTCCAGAGAAGCTGGTGAATTAACCAGTAGGGTGGTCTCTTATCTTGCATGCCACAAATGTCAATTGTGTTTATCCAGAATGTACAAAGGTTTGGGAAGGATTCCCTCTCAAGGCTGAGGAGGACGCAGATAAAATAAGACCTCTTCCACGTTGTTTCCTACTTAGGGGATTTGGAATGGCTTCCGCGGAACCTCTTCCTCCTCCTTTGATTTCCTGGGGGACCAGGGCTTAATCTCTGCAGATGTTCGATTCCATAGTCTATACTTAGTCTTTCCTATTATCCACGGATTTCAGTATCCACAGGTGGGGGCGGAACCAATTTCCCATGGATATAGAGGAACCAATTGGATTTGGGACTGCAGTTATTATTATTATTTTTAAAGTCAGCCGCTCCAAGTGATATGACCTTCCTCACATTCCACAGGCTGATAAGGATGATGCTTTTTTGGATGCTGGTCGTTGGTGGGGATTTGAGTACTTTTCATGGCTGAACAGCTACATTAAAATGTGCACATTGGGGAATGATGCAAACGATAGCGTTGGGGAGGGATCATGTGCCAATAAAACAAGAGAAAGGATTGCGGGTTGTTTTTTTTTTTAAAAAAAAAATTTTTTTTATTATTTTCCGCCACGCAAACAATCCCATCAATTCAGATACAAAAGCTAGTAATTGCGGGCTGCAACCTCAGTACAAGCTGGGGTGAGAAAGCGGGACTGCTCAGAAATTCAGAGGGAAGCTGCGGAGATTTGTAACAGCAATTCAACACCAGGAGATGGATATGGAATAAACAGCAGGGGAAACATGTCTTCCGGCACCCGGCATGGTGGTGGGGGGGGTGAGAGGAGAAAGTGCCTTGGCTTCAGCTCAAACAAAACAGCACACCCATTCAAAAATCTGGCAGTGTTTGGGGGTTTTCGATATGCAGGAAATTTCAAATATTTCCCACTCTGGTTTTTGAGCATGGTGCAACATGCTAAGGGGGGGGCGGGAGCTTGATGTTTGTGGCACATACCAGGAGGTGGATCCCTTTCTCCGTATAAGTACTTCTGTCTTAGTTGGACCTAGACTAAGTTATATTTAGCGGCGACCTGCTGAAATCCACGGGACTTCAGTTTATCATGGCTAGGAAGCCAACCGATCCATACATTTCATTGTCTCACTTGCGTTTATTCTTTGCAACATCTTGCATTCTTCCCATCCTATTTGGGGGGGGGGAAGTCCCCCAGCCATTCTTGTGTAATCTCGGACCATGCTGTCTTTTGGCCTGACATCCTTTAAAAAGGGCATTGTCCGTGGGTACCTCGGGGGTATGCGTGTAAATCCATCCCAGGTTTTAGTCCAAACCTTACCAGAGCTGTCTGGGGTTCTAAAAAAACAAAAAAGCTGAACCAAGGACTCTCAAACATCCAGATTAAAAAAATAACATTGTTCACAGTGTGAGGACCATCGGCACCTCTTTCAGGTCAAGGGTCCTGTTAGGCTGATGCCGAGGGATCCATGCCAAAAATCGGTGCGTTACCAGCGCTGAGGATGCAAACCAGGAGGATAAACACCAATATCGAACCAAAGGCTGTTGGGGATTAGGCCAGTGTGCATGTCACTGATTGAACTGCAGTCTGGAACGGCCACTGAATTAACGAGCTCTCGCTCACATGGCCTGGTCAACATGCACTGAGTCACATGACTAGCACCAGATCAGCAGCCATTTCCCACTGCGACGAATGCCGTCATATTTACACCAGTTAAACACTGGTCTATTTGGGACCTTTGTTGCTCAATGGCCTTAGTTTTAGACAACTCACGATTTGTTTTCCCCTTTTCTTTTATTGTTCATCTGTTTTTATCCCCGATTAGCAATCCGATAGTAGGTGCCGCGTAGGCCTTCTTTAAACATAACACCCATTCGCTCGGTCGAATCCATTTCTTCCTGTTCATCTCCACTCTTCATTTCCCTGGTGGGATTTTTCTGTTCCCACCCAAAGATTGGATTTGCCGTACATGGTGTTCGGGTTTCCTTCTCTAGCGGTGCAGCCCCTTCGCTCATCTCGTCTTTGACAGCCTTGTGATTATTGTTATGAGGAGATGTCCATATCCTCCTGTCCGTGGCTACGTCTCCCCGTGGAGGGGACGGTGCCAAATAGATCTTACCACCCCTGGTGCCTCTGCGCAAAGGCTCGGGGACCCCTGGGGTTTTCACTGATTGCGATGTGAGGTCTACCACTCCCATGTTTCCCCTTGGCGGCTGATGGATGCTTATTAAGCCCTGGCTGCCTTTCTCCTATCTGCTGTCCCATACTTTCGCTCTGAGCCATAATATTCTTACATCCTCTGGACCACGGGCGGGAATCATATAGCGTAAGGGCAATATCTCCCCCGCCAGGACCTTTTTGCACCCCTTGGGAGACCCTTTTGAAACCTTGATTTGTTAGGAACACAACCCCCCTGCCTGTGGCCTCCAATAAAGCAAATGATGATTCCCCCTCCCCATCTTCCTTCTGGACTGGGACAATAAAAACACCTCCCTCCCTTCACTTCAGAGGCGGCCCAAGAACATCCAAGCTCCGTGCCTGAAGTGAACTGCCTGGCTTTTTTCCATCTTGCCATGGATTCTGCACCTAAGAAATAATTCCTGGCGAATCCATCTTTTGCCATGTTATTACCTATTGGTGCTGCTCTGAGGAAGAGGGCTTTGCCCCCGAAATATTAGCAATGTTTTGTTATTTTTATAGTCGCCTAAAGGTATCACCTGTTCCACTTTTGTACTTGTCTTCTAATAGAGAAGGAATTGAATTTTGATGGGTGCTGTCCAAGGTCCTGAACCTATTTCAGCTCCTGGTTAGCACCTGCGAAGTTGAGAGCAAAATATGCAACCGATTCATAATCACCCTCAACCCTGTCATAACCCAACTGCCTCTAGAGATCCCAGGAGCCAGAGGGGGAAATCATAGAATCATAGAATCATAAAGTTGGAAGAGACCTCAAAGGCCATCTAGTCCAACCCCCTGCCATGCAGGAACCCCCATCACAAGACTCCCGACAGATGACCATCCAACCTCTGCTTAAAAACCTCCAAAGAAGGAGACTCCACCACCCTCCTTTGTGGCAGCATATTCCATTGCCGAACAGCTCTAACTGTCATGAAATTCTTCCTAATGATCCGGACACTTGCAGATCTGGTTCATCCATCGTCCTGTAGGGTTCCTTGTGCAATCGGAAGGGAACCACTTCTGCCTCGTATTTTTGGTCAGGACTACAGGAAGGAAGAAGGAAAATCAGGATGGAGTGGCACGGATGGGGGATGTTTTATAAATATTATAAATATTAAATATAACTATTATAAATACAAACATTGTGTTTTAACTCCTTCGCTATAAAGTCTTCCAGAATTCCACCTGTTGTGTCAGGTACCTATCTGTAGACGGCCATTGTGGAGGCCTTAAATTGGTGCTGGTGTCATAAGCGATCCGGTGGATTACTTGTGTAGTTGCTTAGCTCTCTTCCTGGTTCAGGGCTTCCCTAGCTGGTAGTCAGAGCTGCTTTGCTTGAGCAGCAACAGAATATCCAGACCCAGATCATAGAGATGGAGGAACAAATTAAATTTGTTCCAACTCATTCAAAACAAACCCGGTTAAAGCTTCTTTCTGTTTAAATGAAGATCACATCCTTCTGTTGTGATTTGCCTACATCCTTTTCTCTAAGCTCTGCCCTCCCTTCTATTAAAAACAGTTTAAAATTAAAATTCAAAATTCTATCTATCTATCTATCTATCTATCTATCTATCTATCTATCTATCTATCTATCTATCTATCTATCTATCTATCACTTCCTTCCTTCCTTCCTTCCTTCCTTCCTTCCTATCTATCTATCTATCTATCTATCTATCTATCTATCTATCTATCTATCTATCTATCTATCTATCTATCTATCTATCTATCTATCACTTCCTTCCTTCCTTCCTTCCTTCCTTCCTTCCTTCCTATCTATCTATCTATCTATCTATCTATCTATCTATCTATCTATCTATCTATCTATCTATCTATCTATCTATCTATCTATCTATCTATCTATCATCTATCTATCTATCTATCTATCTATCAATCATCTATCTATCTATCTATCTATCTATCTATCTATCTATCTATCTATCTATCTATCTATCTAATATATAATAATAGTATTATTTATATTATATATAATGACAAATGATTAGTGGAAGAGATGGCAGGAGTTAGTTGATTGTTTTTTTTAAAAAAAAGTTTGACATATTGAGTGCCTTAAAGCTGTTTTCAAAAGAGATCTGACCTTGTTGTGTTTTGGGGTGACTTTCGAAGCATGGCACCATCTGGGCTCTGGGGCGTGGGTTTGTGGGTAAACCTGCTCGTAGCACCTGCGCCGCCACCATGGAGGGACCACAGCAACCAAATGGGTAATGAGAAACAGCTGCACGCAACCCACAATTAAATCACCGCTTGGAGAACAGGGACCTCTTCTCATCATTTCTGGCTCCCTTCTCCCTCCGAACAGAACCGGTTATGTTGACATCCCAGTTGAGCTTCCCTGGGTTTCTGCGTCCTTCCTCCGAGAAACCGACAACACCGGGTTCGCTCGGAGGAAGGCGCCACGCAATGCTCAGGGTGATCTCGTTCCACATTCAAGCTTCCTGGTGGGATTCCCCAAACAGGAGGGATTCGACCCCAGGATGCACCCTGGTTTTAGACACCAAACACGGCTTAGTACGGCAAACAGTTATGTGCCATTAGGTCCGATCCAGGATTCAGATTCCCAGCCATTGGATCCGGAGCTAGGGGAAAGCCAACCCATCCCTACGAGCTCTTCATAATTATGTGCCATCTGGTTGGCAACCCCTCCCATGGTTTTCTTTTTAGGTTTTGGAGGACTCCAGTTGCTAACCAGTCCCTCCTTCTGATGGTGCTGCACGCTTCCTCAGAGGGCGTGGTCCGTGGCCCCATCTGCCCCCTAAGCTTTGGGAGATAGCATCTAGCTCATCTCCCAGGAGCCATGGTGGAGATTCATACAGTAGGACCCCGATATCTGCTGAGGATTGGTTCCAGGCTTTCCTGTGGATAATGAAAACCATGGATAAGGAAGAACACCTACCCACCCACCCCCAAACTGCTGTTTCCTGACAGTAGCTTGTTTTATGACTGCTGTTTTGAGACAGGAGCTTGTTTTATGGCTGCTGTTTGTGATAGTAGCTTGCTTTACAGATGCTATTTGTGACAACAGCTTGCTTTACAGCTGCTGTTTGTGACAACAGCTTGCTTTGTGGATGCTGAATTATTTAATTTTTTCCTCTGCTAACCGTGGATAACTGAATCAGTGGATAATGAATCAGTGAATATGTACTTGCCAAACCTGTCCTTACCACCTGCTGGTCCAAACCCCTAAGGAACACGGACTTAGCTATTTCCTGGACAGGGGAGCGCCAGTAAATATGAGGACAGTCCAGGAAGACTCAGAAAATATCCAGGCTGCTGTCATTCAGAGGGCCTTTTCACACGACCCCTAAGATCTGCTGGCCACTTAAATTCGGACTCGAGATCTTAGGGGTTTGTTGCCGTTCCTGCGTTCCCACCCCCTCCGCACTCCTAGCTGCTGGCTGCATGAGGGGAGGGAGAAAAAAAGGGAGAAAAGAATGCCGCTCACCTCCGTTCTGCCATCTCGCTTTGCTCCCGGCACTGCATTCAGATCTCTTAAAGGGGGGGGGGGGCAAAAAAAGAACAAACAGAAGCAAGGAGAGCCCGGCAGTCACTACTGTTATATCCGCATCAGGAATTTTCACCCTCCGAGAGCAGGTACCTGAAAAGTGCGCTGGGACGCCCTTAGGTGGGCGTGGTCGCACTTAATTATCTGTAAACTCCGGAGCTGGTGGGGAAATAATTTTAAGCTCCTGAGCTGGGAGCCATTTGCCGCGGAGTTTAGGGGTCATGTGAAAAGGCCCAGAGTTCACTATACATGGCTATCTAAGACAAAACCTCGGTTTGGTATAAGACAGCTTTCTATGTTCTGGGTCCCAACCAGTTGAGTTGAACACAGGTTAGAGGTGAAAGCTTCTGGAAGCTGCAGTCCAAGAACATCCGGCGATCCAAGGCGAGAAGCCACGGATGGAAAAGTCTCAAATGCGACGATGCTGTGAGATGCTTGGGATATAACGTCCAGAAAGGCAACCTTTGAGTGGCCCAGCTTAGAGGAGAAGCACAGAGAAATGTCTCTGAACGTCTCGGTGTGCACCTCTGTGTGGTTTAAACTTGCACGCAGTAGCCAAACGTGTATAACAATGGGAGAAAAGCAGGGGACAATGCATATGGGTTTTGGGATAGCTGAAAAAGCAAATGCACGATAGAGGAGAAAATGCATGTCCCTTTGGATGGGGGGGGCGAAATAAAGTGGGAAGAAAAATAAATAAATAAATAAACAGCATTGACAGATGTGTTTATGCCGCTTTGAGACTCGTCTGAGTAAAAGTTTATTTAAAGTTAAGGAAACACGTCCCCCTGATTATTTATTTTTAAAACGATGGTGAAGAAAGAAGGAGGGTGCTTGTGTCAATTTAGAGATATCGCCATCAGAAAAAGAGAGAGAGAGAGAGAGAGAGAGAGAGAGAGAGAGAGAACAAAAAATTACATTTCAGGCTGACAAGTGACTAATCAAGGCAAGTGAAATGGGGACACCATAAATTACTCCACCACGAAATAAAGCACACAAACAGACCGATGATAATAAATGTAAATTATTTCTCTGAAGAAATTTTCTTGGTCTATGAGTAATACGAACCATCAGGAAGGAGTCTTCCTTAACATTAATTACAGAAAATGACAAGCAACTTGATGGCCGGGAAGGCTCATTATCCCGAAACATATTCACAACTTTGCAATTTGTGTGAGATGTTCTCGGGCTAAATTAATCTCCCTTCTTTGCATGAGCCTGTTCTAATTTTCATGTTATTAACAGGTTTGCGGTATCACTCAGTACTTGCCACTCCAATCAGGATGCGGTGCGTTTGCAAAAGCGGAGTGTCATTTATAAGGATAACCCCCCCCCATAATGGCGCCCGCTTTCATGTGGAGAATTCTACAAGGTTGCGTTTAATAAGGTCCTTTAATCATCTCCTTTCCTCAACTTTTTTGCTAAGCTCCCCCCCCAATTTTCCTCCTCTTCTTTTCTTTCGTGAAGAGTCATTATTATCAGACTTTGAAGTTCATCAACGAGGAAAACGCGCAGGGGGAAGAGAGAGAAATTCCATGACATGGTGGCAGGAAGAGCGGGTGGGTGCGACCTCAGAAGGATGATGGGAAGAGGTGGGGTGGACAGAAGCGCGCCCAATGCTTTGAGTTTTTAGACCATTGGCTCTCAAACTTGGACCTTCTTGGATGGCAGCTCCCAGAAATCCTGCCCAGGACACGGAGTGGCAAAGGCTTCTGGGAGTTTCAGCCCTAGAACATCTGGAGAGCCAAGGTTCAGAAGAACTGCTGTCGTAGACTGCATCGGGCAAACCGTCGTTGACGAGCCTAGCAAATTACAGGACGATAAACCCATTGGATCAAAAAGTGTTCTGCTTATAACTGGCCCTGTACCACTTCAAGTAGTCGCTGGGCGGTTTACAGTTTAATTACAGGATGCAGGTGACACATTGCCCCCCCCCAACAAGCTTGAGACGTATGATTGAGACATACAAAATAACGCAGGGCATGTGTCAAGTGGATAGAGGGACGCTCTTCTCCCGCTCACAAAATACCAGAACTAGGGGACATCCACTCAACTTGAGGGCTGGGAGAGTGAGAAGAGACAAAAAGAAAATATTTTTTCACCCAGCGGGTGGGTGGTGAGTCTGTGGAACTCCCTGCCACAGGAGGTGGTGATGATGGCATCTGGCCTGGGTGCCTTCAAATGGGGATTGGGCAGATTCCTGCAGGGAAAAGTCCATCACAGGTTACAAACCATGATGGAGATGTGTAATATCCAGGCTTAAAACCAGGGTACTTCAAGGGCCAGATGTGGTATCAGCAGACAGAGGCAGACTTCCCCTTACTTGGCCCTTGGAATCAATGGGAGCTGTGTGAGTCTACAGTTCTGAATCTGTGGATTCAAAGGGGGGACACCTCTCACTAGGTCTTACTGTGCTAAAGCATCTCGTGGTTAGAGTGGGCACAGATCCCCATGGGTCTACTTTTGTGCAACATGCAACGCTGAGCAACATGATTTTAGGATGGATCAAGGAGTGCTACCCATGGACCACCATGTAGACTACTGATGGACCAGTGATGACCACTGATGTCCACTGATGGACCAGTGATGACCACTGATGTCCACTGATGGACCACTGATGACGCCAGAGCCCTTTTCGGCTGATTCTGTTGACAGGGGACAGCGGGAAGGAAGTAAAACAAGATGCTGTAGACATTTGCAGAGGGAGTAGAAAGAAAAACAAATGCGAACACTTGTAATATGCTAGGATAGTGCTTAAATTGAACATGACACTCCCAGAAGTTTTGACATGTGACAGTCGTCTTCCTGGACTAACCTGGTCCTTCTGTTTAGATTTGATCATATCAGACTAGCGTTTGCGGCAGGGAGAGTGATTGAACACAACGCCAGCCCGCCAAGAGAAGAAACTTTATTAAATCTTCGGAATCCATTTAAGTGAGGGGTTCGGCATAATGAATAGCCCGGTCTCGTGTGCGCGGCGTCCTGCCCTGCTTCCCGTCCCCCCGGAAGCAATGATAATTTAGGTGGACATCCACCGATATGTAGATTAAAAAATGTTTAAGCCAAGTGTCGTAAAATATCTAAAAAACATAAGGCGGAATTAACATAGCAAAGTTTAGCATTATAAGTAATGACGGGTCAGAGAAGAGGTTATGTCTGCGGAATTGCATTTCGATGCAATAAATCCATTCCAACGCCGGCTGGAGCCACAGATGGAAGCTTTAGAGAGGGGGGACTCGGAGCCACACAGGGTTATGATGAACTACTCCACAGAGGTGGAGAGAATGCAGTGTGTTTAGAGTTTAAAGAGGGCACCCACAAGCGTGTCTTTGCTGGTTGTCTGACATGCCTTGTCTCATTTCTTCTTCTTCTTCTTCTTCTTCTTCTTCTTCTTCTTCTCCTCTTCTTCTTCTTCTTCTTCTCCTCCTCCTCCTCCTCCTCCTCCTCCTCCTCCTCCTCCTCCTCCTCCTCCTCTTCTTCTTCTTCTTCTTCTTCTTCTTCTTCTTCTCCTCCTCCTCCTCCTCCTCCTCCTCCTCCTCCTCCTCCTCTTCTTCTTCTTCTCCTCCTCCTCCTCCTCCTCCTCCTCCTCCTCCTCCTCCTCCTCTCTCTGCATGTGAGAGTGACTTTCTTTAGTGCCACATCGCCTCATCTCAGCCGTTTTAAGCAGTGCACATCTCAGCGCCTCCAAAGAATTCACCTGAGAGACAACACCTGGGTCAAATCAGAAGTGTATGCACTTGTTTCATCGTCTTCTGAATTGGGGTTCCAAAAGAAAATCCCCCCCCCAAAAAAATCTAGGTGTCTGGTTCAATTGGTCCAGAGCAGGGCTTTTGTAAAACCAGTGGAGCTTAATTACCTTCTCAGGAGCGGACCACTTTGAAAGGCTTGGGAATGCCTTCAGTATCTGCAGGCGGTAGCTTCACTCTGCCCAAAGGTAAGGCCCTGATGTTTTAGCACCTCCTTAATCTCCACCAATAGCTGGAGTGTGAGAATTTTCTTGATGTAGAACAGGAGCATATTTGAAGGAAGAGACTCTGTAGACCCCAAGAAATTCAAACCCGTTGAATGCATGTGCAAATATGAGTCTCTCTCTCTCTCTCTCTCTCTCTCTCTCTCTCTCTCTCTCATTCTCGTTCTCGTTCTCTCTCTCTCTCTCTCTCTCTCTCTCTCTCATTATCGTTCTCTCTCTCTCTCTCTCTCTCTCTCTCTCTCTCATTCTCGTTATCGTTCTCTCTCTCTCTCTCTCTCTCTCTCTCTCTCTCATTCTCGTTTCTCGTTCTCTCTCTCTCTCTCTCTCTCATTCTCGTTCTCTCTCTCTCTCTCTCTCTCTCATTCTCGTTCTCGTTCTCTCTCTCTCTCTCTCTCTCTCGTTCTCTCTCTCTCTCTCTCTCTCTCTCTCTCTCTCTCATTCTCTCTCGTTCTCGTTCTCTCTCTCTCTCTCTCTCTCTCTCTCTCTCTCTCTCTCTCTCTCTCTCTCCCAATCTACGAGGCTTTCCATCTTGGTGGAAGTTTCACAGCTGTGCCGAGAGAACTAAATAAAAGAGGCGCGAAGAGGGAAAATTCACCACATCATATGTTAACTTTTTATTATTGCACGATGCCGACGGTCCGCTGGCAGATGCTGCGTTATTAACATTTGATTAAAAAATCTCTTCAGGTCTTAAAGCAGCCTGTTCAGAAGGGAACATCTTGACAAGGCTTACCGGTGGCGGTTGACAATAACTATCTGTGCACCACAACACTGAATGTGCAACTTTATTGACAGCAGGAGCGGGCCGTGCACTTTGGATCCGGAATTCCAAACTAAGAATGGGAGTCACCTCATCCTTGTCACCACCTGGATGTAGTTAAGGATTCTAGAAGACAAGAGCACTAAAATTACATTGGTGAAGGGTTCCAGAAGAGAACAGTGCTAAAAATGGAGATCAGGAACTAACATCCTGATGGGACCATAAATCCAAGTTTTTTGCAGCACCACGGACAGCAGCGATCTAGGTCAAAATGAATGTGTTAAAATTAGAGATGGGCACGATACGAATTTAATTTTTTAATCCTGGGAGTTCCACCTTAGAGACATCTAAATGTGATCCACTTTGCAGAAAGACCTAAAATAGAAAGGGTTTGAGGCCTAGTTACGCCTAGCTCTGCCTAGCTACCTCTTCAGAGAGAAAGCTCCCAGCAAACTCCAGGGCGGCTATATTATGATGTAGCATTCCTTCTTACATTAGGGGCGTGGTGGTTCAGTGGACTAAAGCTCCGAAAACTGTTGGTTGCAAACTTGGCAGCTCGGCGGTTTGAATCCCGGGTGCCCCGCAGCGGAGTGAGCTCCCGCTGATCACCCCAGCTGCTGCCAACCCCGCAGTTCGAAAGCATGTCAATGCAAGACGATAAATAGGTGCCGCTGTAAAAAGCAGGAATGTAAAACAGTGTTTCCTTACAGCCACGCCGGCCACATGGCCAGGGACTTGCACAACACTGGCTCTTCAGCTTGAATGCGGAGATGAGCATCGCCCCTAGAGTCGGACACGACTAGCACGCATATGGGGGGGGGGGGACCATTACTTTTCATTCCTTCTTACATGTATACCCTTCCTTTCCACTATGAAGTAGCACCCCAGGTGGCTTACAAGTGCCATAAAAACTATAAAAACAAGGTACATCTGTTGATTATTATAATTTTTTTCAGTAAAGATAGATAGTTGAGGGAAGTGGTGCTGCTTCCCCCTTCATTTGCCTTGCTCCACCTTCTCTTCCATGCCTCAGGCACAGTCACGTGCGGCAGGAGTTTGAAACTTTCCCCTCTCTTTTCTTTCCTATAGATAGCTCTGTGAAAAGCCAGTTTGGGGGGGGGGGAGAGAAGGCAGACTATCAATCACTTCCTCTGAGTTCCAAATGCCTCGTAAAGACACATGTGGATATGACACGCCGATCCGAGGAGTAGGCTGAAGGAATCAACCAAGGAAAAAAACGAAGAAGAAGGAAAGGCATCACTGGAGAAGTTTTAAATTGACTGTTTAATGAGCCTGCCTCCTCCTCTTCCTTCTGGTGTGGGTGGCTAATCCGTTTCGTCTCCAGATGGCATCAAAATCTGGGCTTGTTACATCTTTTAGGGGGGGGGAGGTGTTTGCAGGCTTTTGATGGATTCACGGGGAAGATGCACTCAGATGAAGCTGCCCACGTCTCGTCATCCTGAGGACCTACCAAGCCGTGTGAGAGGTTTAAGAGTGGCCCTTAAAGGACCGCCTTCCTGCCCGGCTTAGCTCATTACAGGGAAGCTCGTTGTCCAACGGTTGCCAGCCAGACGTCAGCGTGACCACCAGGACTGTGAAGGCAACCTTACTCTCTCGGAGGACTACCTGGGACTCAGGAAACCATTGCAACGAGTCGGTTTTAATTGGGACACCTTCTGTCTCTCACAGGAAGTGGTGTCCTTGAATTTTAAGGTGGTCTTTGACATCACTCTTTTTGGATGACATCGTGTTGTTTTTCCAACTGCTCTTTCATAGATGAACACACCCATAAGAAGACCAAGCAAGAGGTTGGAAGTTTTCAGAGATTGGGGGCTCTCCCACTTCTGGACCTCAGAAGACCATGTCTGCCCCTCATGGCCCCCAACTCATCAAATGCATGCAAAAAAAAAAAGTCATTCCCCCCCCCCCCCCCCCGCGTGCTCTACTGGGATATGCAGTCAACTATTATTTTTACACACACACCCATCGTGGATAGGCACGTAATTATGGGTTCAATCTACAGGATGCCAGATTTCAGCTGAATATGAGGGAAAAAATTATGAAATGTTAGAGCAGTATGACAATGAAACACATGACCCGAGGAGGTGGTGAACACTCCGTCACTCTCAGATCTCGAGATGGATATGAGCAGGAAATGGATTTGATCGTCTTGGAGGTCTCTTCCAGCTCAGTGATTCTATGATCCTAAGCAAACGATAAGAGAGGGAGAATGGAAGATGATCTGTTAGACCAGTGGTTCTCAACCTGTGGGTCCCCAGATGTTCCTGGACTGCAACTCCCAGAAGTCTTCATCACGAGCTGAGCTGGCCAGGATTTCTGGGAGTTACAGTCCAGGAACAGCTGGGGACCCACCAGTTGAGAAGCACAGTGTTAGTGTGTGTTGGGAGGATGGGAGACAACGGTTGTACGACACTCTTCCAACTTTGTGATTCTATGGTGGTTCTTTTCAAGGTGGACTTTCTGAGAAGAACCTCAGGCCTTCCCAGGAGAAAAGCCAACTGGTGTAGTCATAGGGCAAGCTGCACAGATACAGCATAGGTTGGCCAGAGGCCCCATCTTCAGTGGAGCCATCAACCAAAATCCACCCATCCTTTGCCATACCTTCAAAGTAGTCATCAACTGAGGAGTACCTAGGTTGTTTGCATTTCTTGTTTGTTTGTTTGTTAGTTGGTCGGTCTCCCCTTTGAATGTGTCATATGGCAATTAAGAGGTGAGAAATATCATTTGACAGACGGTCAATGGCCCGTAACAAATTTCCCGCAATACAGTTGTGCCTCTGACTAATTGCTTGCTGCATAAGCATCCAGATGTTCAACCTCACAGGTATATAGAAACGTAGGATGCCGCCTTCTGTTGATTTTAGGTTATTGGTCCACCATGCCCAGTACTGCCAATTCTGGCTGGTATCTATTAGTCATGATATGAGGAAGAGATCCTCTCTGGAAAAACTTGATATTTTCCTAGTGGTCTCCTGACTGAGTCCTAACCAGGTGTGACCTCATTCAGCTTCTGCAACCAGCCAGGGTATGGTGTGTCTGTTATATTAGAGGCTGATAAGTAACATGCAATAAGTTACCTGGCTAGTGCAGTGGAGAGAGTGATGGCGTTGAGTTGAGGAACCTAAATATGGAAAATCATGGTGAAACTATCTCACGTACCTTGGGGACCCTATTTTGGTCTCCGTAAATCAGATAAGACTGGATGGCACATAAAACACACACACACACACACACACACACACACACACACACACACACACACACACACACACACACACACACACACACTGTAGGATAAATGTAGGGTTGTAGAACTTTGGGTCTATTCGTAGCATTCCCCTGGTTGCTGTTTCTAGGTGCTGGAGGGCTTGTCTCATTCCTTGTTTCCTATGGGAAATTTGTACAAAGGAAAATTTGCTTAACAGAATATCATTTAGAACAAATTAATTCTATAGATAGATAGATAGATAGATAGATAGATAGATAGATAGATAGATAGATAGATATAGATATATAAAGAGAGAAAGAAGAGAGAGAGAGAGAGAGAGAGAGAGAGAGAGAGAGAGAGAGAGAGAGATGTATCCCATTGCAACAGAGAGAACATTGTTTAATTCTCTCTCTCTCCCTCCCTCTCTCTCTCTCTCTCTCTGTTTGTGTGTGTTTAAACAAATGCCTAAGTCCCTCAAGGCAGCCTCAAGCATATATTCCATTTTATTTTGAAACCTCGCTTTGACAACGCTCTATAACGCTCGCTTGGTTTGCTCTGTATTTAAACAGAGTTGGTAAGGAACTGTCGCGGAGATACCCGCAGCATCCAATTTCTTATTTGGCTTCCAGGTTCCCTCGGGGTCTTTTACGCCACGCGGCGGCAGCTTTAAACATCTCTCAAATTGCAGGGCAGGGTGTCATGCGTTCATTTGATGGAAGCCTGCCTGACGCGGCCTCTCGGCTTTCCTGGAAAGACCAATCCACCTTGGAACGTGCCTTGTACGGAGTCCATGAGGCAGCCTTTATTTACACCGGGGGTCAATCGGGGATGGATGGGGTGTGTGGAAAGGGAATCAAAAGACCAACACCCCCCCCCCAGATGGTGGTGGGGAGAGAGATTAAAGAGAACAGTAATGAATGCCACAGATACCTGTGGCTCTACATCCGTGATTCTCCACCGGTGGGTCCCCAGATGTTCCTGGACTGCAACTCCCAGAAGCCTCCACCACTCGTTGTGCTGGAAGGGGTTTCTGGGAGTTGCAGTCCAGGAACATCTGGGGACCCACCGGTTGAGAACCACTGCTCTATGTGGTATGTAGCATCTAAAGATGCGTAAAAGGCTTTTGTCTCCTAGCTGTTTACGAACTGGGTGATAGTTGGCGTAGGCACCACAGCCCGCCAGGCAGCTCAGTGGTTGGGGTCTCTGGCTGCGGACTAGAGGTCAGGAGTTCAATTCCACCATGGTGCCTCCCGGAAGAAGAGCCAGCCTCGGTGACTTTGGGCAAGCTGCACACAGTCCCAGGGCACCCCCGGAGGAAAAAGAAAATGGTCAACCACTTCTGAGTCACCTCTACCTGGATTAACCTGAAAAGCACCGTGGTTTAAAATGGCGCCTGGAAAAAGCCAAAGTTTTTTACTTTCTTTCAAAAATTTGCCTTTGTTAAATTCTGGGAATACAACCATTATTAAAGACCAACGCGGGTGTGACATTGGAGATGGACCACAAAAACCTCCTTGCCTATAATTAGGAACAGACCCTGTAAAATATGTGATTGGGGTGGTCTCCTGTTGCATAGATGATTTGTGCCTCTTTCCGTTGGTCTAGTGAGGCTCTGTGTGCGGTGTCCCGTAGGTACATTGGGAGAGAGAGCCTATCTATCGTCTTGGACCCATTGGAGGGAAATGGCTTCGCATGTCCGATAGCGACTGTAAAGTTTGGATGAAAACCCAGAACAGAGTCGGTGCCCTTGGATGTTTGAATCACCAGCAGCTATGGGCCTTGATCCATCGGGGAGGCATAAATTTTGGGAGAATTTTGATCTCCCCTCCCCCAAGCCAAAATAGCCGTTCTCTCTCTCTCTCTCTCTCTCTCTCTCTCTCTCTCTCTCTCTCTCTCTCTCTCTCTCTGTCACACACACACACAGAGAGAGAGAGAGAGAGAGAGAGAGAGAGAGAGAGAGAGAGAGAGAGAGAAATCAGTCTTTGAACATGCCCAAGAAAATATATTTTCCATTGAGTGACTGTGAATGTATGCCTTCACAATGGATCAAGACCCATAGCTGCTGATGCAAGCCAGTAATGACTTCCTGACAGTCTGGAAGAATTATGTAGAAGACTAGCAGATCATTCACCCACGTCAAGAAAACCTCTGAGCACTCCACATGATTTAGCTTGATTGGCATCTGCTGAATCTTATTGGTCCCTTTCGTTGTGCAGCGTCGATCGGAGAAGTATCCTTCCTGACTCCCGTGCATGACATGCATACACTAAGCAAGATTGTTAAGGCCACCCATAGGGTCCTGATGTCGAGAGCCAGTCTAGGGATGAAACAGAAGCTGGAAAGACTGGGCTTTCCAGTTGGTAATGACGGGTGTGTCAACCAGACGGGTCTGGGGTCAATCGGGGTGACCCAGACAACCCTTTTGGGGTGGGGGACGTGATAACCCATCAGGAAGTGGCTGTAAAGCCCTCTTGGGGGTTCTAGGAATCGAACGCATGGCCAAACATCCCAAACAACTCACAACATCTATCGGATCCCGGCCGTGAAAGCCTTCAAGAATACACATCTCTCCTCTCTTTACTTTCTTCTGTTGTCCTCCGTTGAAAGTCAAACCTGTGACCACCTCGTTCCTTCTTCCACCACTTGGAATATTAACCGCTACTAGTCATGCTAATTGGCTTTGAAGTTGTTACTGCTGGACAAGGGTTTTTATTCCCCCCCCCCCTGCATCTCCTTTTTTCAAGAGACGGATGTCACGACTGATGGCTTTCAGAATGTGCCCCCTCCCTTCCTTCCCCGCTCAACCTCTCCTCCTTTGGAAGAAAGAAAAAAGAGAAAGAAAGAAACATAGCTTTAATTTCATCTGTTAATTCTGCCCGCCCTGACTTGGCGTGGCCGGGACTGCTGAGGCGCGGATGATTGATGATCTGTGATGCACCATTGCTGCAATTGATGGGAACTCTTCGGTAATGGGAGATCTTAAGCATTTCTCCACCTGCCCTTCCGAAGCCAGAGGAAGGTGGTGGTGGTTGGGGGGGGAGAAAACTAGGCGAAACGGCTCCAAAGAGGAGGCAAAAATCAACCAGCACTTTCCTTTAAAAGCCCACTGCAAAGTTCAGGGGTTTAGATCTGAGGTTGCGGAGACAGCCTACAAAAACAGCCAGCCTATGTACCCTTGAGTAAGCTGCTCCATCCTGGGAGACCACCCCACCCACTCCAGAAACAGGAGATTTTATGACAATCTGCTCTGTTTGGTTGTGAGTGGCTTACGGAAGAACCTTCCAATTTGTTTGCAAATTCGCCCAAGGATGCAACAATAGCCATTGTCTCTGGTAAGAATGAAACAAGCTCTTCCAGCAATGGAGTTCATCTTTAGATCATCATTATGAAGATACGCCCTTACTCTGGAGACTGCTTCCTGGCATATGCTGGAATAGGGTTGGATGTCCTGCTGCGGAGGGTGTTGGAGTCTCCTTCTTGGGAGGTTTTTAAGCAGAGGCTGGGTGGCCATCTGTCGGGAGTACTTGGATGGGGGTTCCTTCATGGCAGGGGGGTTGGGCTGGATGGCCCTAGAGGTCTCTTCCAACTCTGTGCTTCTACGATCAAAAGGACATCAACACATATTTCTTCAGTCTAAAGTACTTGGGCATCAGTCAATCACAACCCCCCTTGTTTCCAAGCAAGATTCACTGGGGACAATAGAAGCTGTTGTCCAGCAATGCCTGGAGACCTTGTGTTCATAGAATTATGCACTCATAGAATAGCTGGTTTAGAATGGGACTTCTAAGCCCATCGAGTCCAACTGTCTGCTCAAGGCAGGAACACAAAGCAAAGCAGACTGGACAGGGGGTGGTCCAATTGACTCTTGAAGGCCTCTGGCATTGAAGCTCTTCACCGACGTGCCCTGCTCTTTGGGTGGACTGAGAACAGATCCTGCCCCATCTCTGTAGGGTTGCTTTTCAAGTCTTTGAAAACTTCGACCATGGTCTCCCGTCAGACTCCTTTTCTTCAGGCTGAACAGAACCAGTTCTTTCTGTCTTTCCTCTAGGGCTGGGTTTTCCAGTCCCCTGGCCATCCTAATTGTCCTCCTCTGAGCATCTTCCAGTTGGTCAACATCCTTCTTAAAGAGCGGTGTCCAGAACTGGATTCAGGACTGCCGATGAGGACTAATCAGGGCCGAATCAAGGGGAATGAGTACTTTGTGCGATTAGGAGACTATGTTTCTGTTAATGTGTGGTTGGGGGGGATGCTGGTGTTGATTTCTCTCATCCAGGGCCAGGGTGACCTCAGTGTCATTGGAAACATCCCTCCCCCTCCCCATGCGGACAAGCCGAGGCCCAAAATCATTCGGGGAGATGTTCGTGCCGCCAGCGCTTTCACGGGCGTCGCGAGGTATGATGGTTTGGCCTCCAACCATGTTCATCACGATGACGGGCAACCTAGTGCTAATGGCCTGTGACTAAATACGCCAATTAGCGGCCGCCATCCAGCTGTTGGGTTCCTCCACGATGCCAATCAAGATGTTTGACCCTCGGAAGCGTCAGGCAAGGGCACCGCATTCGGCAGAGCAAGGGGAGGAAAATGACGGGTGGCAGCCAGAGACAATGGTTAAGTCGAGACATTCTCCTGCACATTGAACCTCGACAATTAAAAACTCTCCCAGTCCAGTGTGAGCCGGGTAGGTTTCGTTAGGCGTGAAAAATACTTGCTCCGTCGTGCGAATCTCCAAAATCTATTCTGTCGGTCCCAGGGCTGATGGACTAACCATCAAGGCCGACCCAAGACTTTTGGTTGCCTGAGACAAATAGGGTGTCCTTCTAACCCGTGGAAAAGATGGCGGGATAGGAAGTCAAACCTTCCTTGAGTGATGGCTACGAGGTGGTACCTTGGGCGTCAAATAGCACCAGGTTGACTCAGGCCAACAGTTTTTCCTCCAACACCGTTTGCCGACTCCCATTTTCTGCTGCCTGAGGCATCCCCCTCACCGTGCCTTAACTGGACTCTCTTCTGATGTTCTGCTTCTACCCCAGGACGGAGCCCTGCCTAGTCGGCAGTGAAAGATAAAAACCAGCCATCGGC